>JADBJO010010248.1:0-65000 GCA_016801955.1 Conus betulinus
TGCCATCCATTCTTGTTTCATAAAAGTGAGGAACATAAAAACTGGACAGGGCCACATGCCTCCGTCATTGCCATTGGTCGTTAGATTCGCTTCCCTGCCATGTCCGTCTCTTTGATCCGAATGACCACCCCTACCCACTGTCACATCTTGTGAGACTGTAGACTCTCTTCCCTGCCATGGTCCGTCTCTTTGTATCCTGACTGAACCACCTTACCTGCTGTCACACCTTGTGAGACTGTAGACTCTCTTCCCTGCCATGTCCGTCTCTTTGTATCCTGACTGACCACCCTACCTGCTGTAACACCTTGTGAGACTGTAGACTCTCTTCCCTGCCATGTCCGTCTCTTTGTATGCTGACTGACCACCCTTACCTGCTGTCACACCTTGTGAGACTGTAGGACTCTCTTTCCTGCCATGTCCATCTCTTTGCATCCTGACTGACCACACTACCTACTGTCACACTGAGTGAGACTGTAGACTCTCTTCCCGCCATGTCCATCTCTTTCTGGTCTAAACGACCAGCGCTATGTACAATCATACCTCCAGGTCATGGGACTCCATTCATTGCTATGTCCATTTCTTCCTGTCCTAAATGGCCATCCCTATCCATGGGTCATATCTTTTCAGGCCATTGGCTCCATTTACTGCCATGGCCATCTCTTTATATTCTTAAATATCTCCCCTATCAATTGTCATATCTTAAGAGCTCATAGACTGCCTTCCCTGTTATGTACATCTCTATCGTAACCACCACCCTTAGCCACTGTCACACACCGTGTATGTGTGTGTGTGTGTGTGTGTGTGTGTGTGTGTGTGTGTGTGATATTCATGGTGAAAATGCTGATTTCTATAGAGAATAAACCCCAACTCCTGCAGCTCTGTTCAAAACATCTGTATTCCATTTCTTCTTCCAGTTAATCTTGTATTCATTTTTCTTTTCCATTTAATCCATCCGCATTATTCAGATTAACATGCGAACAGAACCTCCAAGTCTACTCCCTTCCTCATCTCTTTTCAGTCTCCTTGTCTCATTCTTGTACTTCTCCATAAGCATACTTTTTTGTTGTCACCTCCCTTACCATCTATAACTTCTCTTTTCCCCACTTATCCAGTTCTCATGGCTTTGTTTATCCAAAATGGCGAAGGTTTTATTCTTTCCTGTTCTGTGTCCTCCAGAGTTCATCATTGGGCATTCCTTCTGATTTCAACAGTCAAGTTTGACCATGTTCACCATCCCCTTCTGCTGCTTATGCCCCCTTCCTTGTCACATATTATGCAGTCTTCATTGTAAGTCCCTTTGAGCTGAGGTCAACTGGTTATTTGCAATGTATTGTTGCTTTTCTGCAATTGACGCGTTGAACTAAACGTGTCAATATCCACTCTTCTACTTCTCTCCCAATTTACAACCATTCCCACAGATGTTCCAACATATTCTGTTCAAAAACATTTGCATTCCAGTTCCTCTTGTAATCATGGTTATGCCACTTTATAGTTACATCCTTTGCTGCTTCTCATCATTTCCCTAATCTGTGCTACAGTTGTTGTTTTTTTTCAGTATTCCAATCAACCTTCCAGCTATCCCTTTCATGTGTTCTCCCAAAATTGACGCTTCCCCACAAGTATTCTGTAAGCCCAAATGTATTCTTTCCCATTTCTTTTACTTGCATTTGTTTTGCCACTTCTCCTTTGACAAAACTGTTTTTCTTTGTCCTAATGTCTCATGTTTATTTTTTTAATTGTTCCCTTCACGAAAGCGCAAACCTTTACTATTCTTACCTGATGCAGCACTACTTGATTTTTTTTCTTCTTTGGCTCAAGGTGGTTTCCTTGGATTTCTATCCCCTTATATTCTGCCCTGCTTCGTTGATATACTGACATCTTTTATTATCAATCCAGTATTAGCACTTCTCCATACGCATACTTTTGTTGTCACCTCCCTTACCATCTATAACTTCTCTTTCCTAACTTCTCCAGTTCTCATGGCTGTTTATCCAAAATGGCAAGGTTTATTCTTTTTCAAGTTAAGTGTCCATCCAGAGGTCAAACTCTGGCATTTCATTCTGATTCAACAGTCAAGTTTGACCATGTTCACCATCCTCTCTGCTGGCTTATGCCCCCTTCCTCTTCCACATGTTATGCAGTCTTCATGTTAAGTCCTTTTGAACTTGAGGTCACTTTTGATATATTCATATCTTTTTGTAATCAGTGTTAGGAGCCAAAATACAACTAAACACACAATACAGAGGAAATGAATGCTTTATTTGATATGCAGGAGAAAACAGACATGTGATTTTCAGCAAATTTATCTTCTCCGGAAGTCACAAAAATTTGTGAAATGGTATTCCCAAACTATACATGATTGCAGTTCGCTTCTTTCATTTGGGGGGAAGAGAGGGTGTGTTATTACTCAACACCTTTTTTTATGCCATATGGAGGTGGGGACTTGGGTGGCTGGACGCACCACTTATTGCCAGCTGCCATGGCAGTACCTACCCTCCCACCTTTCTGCCGCCATTCCATTTTGTTCTGAAAACTCAAAGTTTTGCTTTAATTTGCAAACCTTCAAGTTTTGGACCCCTTTGAATCTGAATTCAAAGTTGTCACCATTTTTAGGAGCCAAAAATACCACCATACACAACAATAATGAATGCTTTATTGATACACAGGAGAAAATGGACACGTGATTTTCAGCAATGTATCTTCTCCAGAAGTCACAAAACATGACAAAAATGTGCAAAAACGGTATTCCAAAACTATACAGATTGCAGCCGCTTCTGTCATTTGGGGGGAGGAGGGGTGTGTGTTTATCACTGTCGCACATTTTTTGTATGGCACATGGAGTGGAACTTCCCTCCCACTTACATTGGGCATTATCACCAATCCCATGTTCCTACTGCAACTTAAATTAAATCCATTCAGTCTCTCACACTTCCCAATTCTATAACTTTCTTTTTACATTGGTAACTACCATTTTTATGCCTGCAATTTATTTTCCATTCATCTCTTTTTCAGTCTCTCCTGTCTCATTCTGCACTTCTTGATATGCAACTTTTGTTGTCACCTCTCTTACCATCTATAAATTGTGTTTGCCCCACTTCTCATGGCTGTTTATCTTGTTGGCAAGGTGTCATTCTTTTCGGTTAGGTGTCCTCCAGAGTTCATTGTTGCATTTCCTTCTGATTCAAACAGTCAAGTTGACCTTGTTCACCATCCCTTCTGATATGCTTCCACCCCATTCCTCTTCCACACATTGCTGTCGTTCATTGTTATGTCCCTTTGAGCTTGAGGTCATTTTTTTGATTATATAATATCTTTTTGTACTCTGTGTTAGGAGCCAAAATACCACTAAGCACACAATACAGAGTGGAAATGAATGCTTTATTTGATACACAGGAGAAAACAGACACGTGATTTTCAGCAAATGTATCTTTACGGAAGTCACAAAAGTGACAAAAATGTGCGAAACGGTATTCCCAAACTAAACAGATTGCAGTCTGCGTCTTTCATTTGGGGGAGGAGAGGGTGTGTTTATCAATGTCATACCTTTGTATGGCGTATGGAGGTGGAACTTGGGTGGTGGGCGCGCACCACTTATTTGCCAGCTCCATGGCGTACTCCCCTCCCACTTTCTGCTGCAAGTCCATTTTGTTCTGAAAACTCAAAAGTTTTACTTAATTTGCAAACCTTCACATTTGGACCCCTTTTGAATCTTGAATTCAAAAGTTGTCACCATTTAGGAGCCAAAAAATACCACCATACACACAATACGGAGTAGAAATGAATGCTTTATTTGATACACAGGAGAGAAATGGACACGTGATTTTTCAGCAAATGTATCTTCTCCAGAAGTCACAAACATGACAAAAATGTGCAAAAACGGTATTCCAAAACTATACAGATTGCAGTCCGCTTCTTTCATTTGGGGGGAGGAGGGGGTGTGTGTTTATCACTGTCGCACCTTTGGTATGGCACATGGAGGTGGAACTTTAGGTGGTTGGGGCGCACCACTTATTTGCCAGCTCCATGGCAGTACCTCCCCTCCTACCTTTCTGCCGCGTTCCATTTTGTTCTTCTGAAAACTCAAAAGTTTTGCTTTAATTTGCAAACCTTCACGTTTTGGACCCATTTTTGAATCTTGAATTCAAAAGCTGTCACTGTTTACCAACAATGTAAGATTTAGTCTAGGAATGAGGAGGATGGGCATATCACTTTAGTCCCAGCTCACGGCAATATCTGCTTTGCATCAGCATCAGCTCCTGCCAGAAACACCAAACATGCTTTTCACTGCATTTTGCTTCCGTGGCCACCCAGACTGTAAATGTAACTGAACGGTGCTTAATTTCCTGTTTAGGTCTGGTCTTTTCCAACCACCTCTTTCCGTTTTACTACTTGTTTACAGACATGAAACACATCCTGTGTTAAGTTTTCATCTTTCCCTTTTCTCTTCCGAATCTCAGGTGTTCACACCTTTCTAGTAAAACTCTTCATTCCATTCCATCCCCTTACGTTGTGCATTATCACCACTCCCCATGTTTCTACCTCAACTTAAATTAGATTGTATTGTAAAACTGAACGGTGCTTAGTTCCTGTTTAGGTATGGTCTTTTCCAACCACCTTCTTTCCGTTTTACTACTTGTTTACAGACATGCAAAACATCCTGTGTTAAGTTTTCATCTTCCCTTTTCTCTTCCGAATCTCAGGTGTTCACCACTTTCTAGTAAATCTTCATTCCATTCCATCCCACTTACGTTGTGCATTATCACCACTCCCAATGTTTCTACCTCAACTTAAATTAGATCCATTCAGTCTGGTCACACTACCCATTTCTTTAACTTTGTTTTTTAACCATTGTTAACTTTCATTTTTTATGCCTACGATTTTTTTTTCATTCATCTCTTTTCAGTCTCCTGTCTCATTCTTGCACTTCTCCATACGCATACTTTTGTTGTCACCTCCCTTACCATCTATAACTTCTCTTTTCCTCACTTCTCCAGTTCTCATGGCTGTTTATCCAAAATGGCAAGGTTTTATTCTTTTCAAGTTAAGTGTCCTCCAGAGGTCAACTTTGGCATTTCCTTCTGATTTCAACAGTCAAGTTTGACCATGTTCACCATCCTCTCTGCTGCTTATGCTCCCTTCCTCTTTCCACATGTTATGCAGTCTTCATTGTTAAGTCCCTTTGAAGCTTGAGGTCACTTTTAATATATTCGTATCTTTTTGTAATCAGTGTTAGGAGCCAAAATACCACCTAACACACAATACAGAGTGGAAATGAATGCTTATTTGATACACATGAGAAAACAGACACGTGATTTTCAGCAAATGTATCTCTCTTGGAAGTCACAAACATGACAAAAAGCTGTGTGAAATGGTATTCCCAAACTATGCAGATTGCAGTCCCGCTTCTTTCATTGGGTGGGGGGGGGGGGGGGTATTACTGTCACAACCTTTTGTATGCCATATGGAGGTGGAACTTTGGTGGTTGGCACACCACTTATTGCCAGCTCCATGGCAGTACCTCGCCTCCTACCTTTCTGCCGCTGTTCCATTTTGTTCTTCTGAAAACTGAAAGTTTTGCTTTAATTTGCAAACCTTCACGTTTTTTGGACCCCTTTTGAATCTTGAATTCAACGCTGTCACTGTTTACCACCAATGTAAGATTTAGTTAGGAATGAGGAGGATGGGCATATCACTTAGTCCCAGCTCACGGCAATATCTGCTTTGCATCAGCATCAGCTCCTGCCAGAAACAAACATGCTTTTCACTGCATTTTGCTTCCGTGGCCACCCAGACTGTAAATGTAAACTGAACGGTGCTTAATTCCTGTTTAGGTCTGGTCTTTTCCAACCACCTTCTTTCCGTTTTACTACTTGTTTACAGACATGCAACACATCCTGTGTTAAGTTTTCATCTTTCCCTTTTTCTCTTCCGAATCTCAGGTGTTCACACCTTTCTAGTAAACTCTTCATTCCATTCCATCCCACTTACGTTGTGCATTATCACCACTCCCCATGTTTCTACCTCAACTTAAATTAGATCCATTCAGTCTCTCACACTTACCCATTTCTTTAACTTTGTTTTTTAACCGTTGTTAACTTCATTTTTTATACCTACGATTTTTTTTTCATCATCTCTTTTCAGTCTCCTTGTCTCATTCTTGCACTTCTCCATACGCATACTTTTGTTGTCACCTCCCTTACCATCTATAACTTCTCTTTTCCTCACTTCTCCAGTTCTCATGGCTGTTTATCCAAAATGGCAAGGTTTTATTCTTTTCAAGTTAAGTGTCCTCCAGAGGTCAACTTTGGCATTTCCTTCTGATTTCAGTAGTCAAGTTTGACCATGTTCACTATCCCTTCTGCTGCAATATCAGCTTTGCATCCGCATCAGCTCCTGCCTGAATCAAACATGCTTTTCACTGCATTTTGCTTCTGTGGTCACCCAGACTGTAAAATGTAAACTGAACGGTGCTTAATTTCCTGTTTAGGTCTGGTCTTTTCCAACCACCTTCTTTTCCGTGTTACTACTTGTTTACAGACATGCAAAACATCCTGTGTGAAGTTTTCATCCTTCCTGTTTTCTTCCGAATCTCAGGTGTTCATACCTTTGTAGTGAACTATATTCATTCCATTCTTTCTTACTTTGTGCAGTATCACAACTCCCCGTCTTTCTACCTCAACTTATATTAAATGCATTCAGTTTCTCACACTTCCCTTTTTCTGTCATTTTCTTTTTGCATTGTTAACTTCCATTTTTATCGCCTGCAACTTTTCTTTCTGTTTGACTTGTACTCAAAAACCAGATCTCACTCTTTGCTGGCTCCTGATCTTCATAACCTTGCCTTCTGTTGCATGCCTTCCCATACCAACTCCGACATGTGTGCCACTCTCATGACTGTTCCACTACCCACCATCCTCAGGTTCTTTCCAAATTCATCTGGAGCCTCTTACATTTGCATCTACTCCAGTTGCCGTTCTTCTGTCTGTCCCGTTTTCTTCCTGCCCCTACGATACCTTGTCCACAGTCATTCTTTTCTGTCTTCCTCACCTGTCTCCTCTTCCCACACCATTTCCCCAGCGTTCCAGCTCTCAGTATCCACCCTGTTCAGATCCCCACCTTCCATTCCCACACCAGTTCACCCCATGATCAATGCTGTACAGGACCATCCACATTTCATTTCCTCTTTCAGTCTTTGTTATCCTGCTCTCCAATCATTTTCCATGGCATCCTCTCAAGCCGGTTCATCCGATTCCTTTTACTCATTCATACTTCTTCATCTGACTTCAAGTCCTCTTTTCCATTTCTTTTCGACCAATCCAGCCCCCATTCCCTGTATCCTTGCTGTAACAGATTTACTTTCAGATCACACTGCACCCTCTCTCTCTCTCTACTTTCCTTCCCTTTCCTCTCTGCTCTGTTAACTTTCCACATTATCTTCATTATGTTCTCCTTTAGTCACAAAATGAACCTTATTGTTTTCGTGGATGTTTGAAAAGTAACTCATGCAATAGCCAATATGCTGAGAAAAACATGCAAACTACACAAAGACTATTTTTTTTGTGAGTAAGTGTGGAGGTGCGCATACACACACACATATGCAGTCACGACCGCTACCATACAAAAGTGGCATTGTTAAAAGTTGTTGACATAAACCTATCATGGTGGAACAGCATGTGAGCTCCGATACTGTGCAGACATTGAATGAATAGCCTTTTGCAAAAAGATGATGGCATAGTAAATGAGCAGGTGTGCTCATACTCTGAACCAACATACAGTTTACTTACTTCCCAAAGGATTGTGTTTCTGTTCACAGGTACAATTGCTGGAAAATAATTTGCGACTGTTAATGATTGGGACAGGCTATTTCAGTGCACAGAAATGTCAACATATGAAAGATTTATAATGTATTCATGCAGAGTAAGTTTGTGAGCCAGTGAAATGTTCATATAATCATTTGTACTTTATGTGGAGGTGTGGGGTGTGTGTGTGGGATGGAAATGATGGTATTCAACTAAAATTACCCAGAAAAATTAACCAGGTCCTGCAAAACTAATAATGTCCATTCCCAACTGTCACTACCCTTTCTTTCTGTAACTGTTTACTATTCCTTATCTCATTTCAAGGAGACAAAGTTGCAGATTTGATGGAATTGATGGTAATATTCCAAAACTTTCAGCTCCAACACAGTTCAAAGTTGCAAAAGTTGTTCCCATGTACGAATCTATGGTAACAATTCCCAACACCCAATTACACAGGGTTCGTAGGGGCCTTTTAAGTCCTTTAAAGTCCTTGTGAATTGAATTCAGGTCAACAGGCCTTTTAAGTGCTGTGATTCAGCAATTTGGTCCTTTTAAAACACCAGAAGGTCCTTTTGAATTTTTACAGGTACTGTTAAGTCCTGTATAATCAAGGGGGTAGCTTGAAAGGAACTTGAGAACGAACTGAAGTCTATAGCAGACGACAAAGTGCTTGGTCCAGGCAGCAGATTCACTTAGGCTGCTAGCTAAGCATCCAGACAGTGTTGCAAGGTGGTTGACCTAATTACTAAGCCAGTCTTCTGATAAGAGGCGATGCTAACGTTCGCAGCATTTTGCCCAAGTAAATAAATTTCAGTCAATTGTGTGGGGAACAAGTGACCAGGATTTATAACAACAGCAGTGTCAGGAAAAAAGAAAATAATTGTTCATGAATCAGATAAATATAGATATATGACATAGTGTTCTGCTAACATGCCAACCATAAAAACAGCATCGGACCACAGTTGTATGCTGCGGTTTTCAGCATTCACAAATAGATGCCTTGCTCCCCCCACTCCCATCCTTGTATCATCCTTCCTTGTATTTCTCTTGCACTGAAGTTTCAAGATGCCAGGGAAGTGTTACTTTCAAGATACATGGCTTTTGTCAAAAGACTATTGTGAGTGGATTAGGAAAAATGCTGCTGACAAGCATGCTGCACACTGCCTTTTTTGTGGAGTATCACTAAAACTTGCATCAATGGGAGAGAGTATTCTTCGCCAGCATGCCAAGACTGACAGACATCAGAAAAATGAACGAAAATTCAAGGCAGATACAAGATGCAACGTGACTGATTTCTTTTCTCCATCAGTGTCTGTTTCAACAAAAGGGAGTGTGTCAAGCACAGTCCCTTTCATCAATAGCAGTAGTAGCATTAGTAGTGCACTGCCAGCAAGGATCAAGATGCATCAGTTCAAGTCCAGCCTCAAATATCTAGGGCTAGCTTTGATCTTGATAACGGTCGATTGAAGGCTGAAGTGATGTGGGCATTGAAAGTTGTGGACAGCCACTACAGCTATAAATCATCAGAGCAGAGTGGAGAGTTGTTCAGATCAATGTTCCCAGACAGTGAAATAGCTGCTAGATTTCAATGCGGGGAAACCAGATGCCGATATCTGTCAACATTTGGGCTTGCGCCCCTATTTTCTGAGCTGCTACTAAAGAATGTCAAAGCTTTCTCTCAGCTAGGATATGTTTTGCTCTTCGATGAGTCTGAAAACAAGCAAAACCACATGAAACAAATGTCATTGACAGCAGAAGACTGAGCGATGAAAAAGCTGACAACGTTCTCCAGGAGTATCGTGAATTTCTACCTACTGCAGCCATGCACTCCGCCAGCTCATTTGATTGTGACAGAGATAGAGTGGACACTTGGTGGTGCAAGGCTTTAGAGGACAACTCCAAGTTCACAAACCTCAGGCCTTTTGTGAAGAAAATGCTGCTGTTGTCCCATGGGCAAGCAACCGTAGAACGTGGTTTTTCTTACAACAAGGAAGTGTCTGCTGATGATCTTAGTCAAACAGCCCTCAAAGCCCGACGTGTCATCTTAGACCACATCTGTGATGCTGGTGGGATCCAAAAGGTCAAGCTAGACAAGCCACTCCTGGTGTCTGCAGGTGTGCTGCATGGAATAGGTACAGTGATTATCTGAAACAACAGCGCACAGCAAAGGAGACAGCACAGAGCCAGCTGAAGAGAAAGGTCCTAGTGGATGAAATAGAAGAGCTGAGAAAGAAGAAAAAGAAAGCTGAAGATGACTCCAGGCATCTTATGGAAGCTGACAACCTAAGTCTAAAAGCTCAGGAGCAAAGGAGCTTCACATTGCTGGACAGGTCAAATGAACTCCGCCTGTCATCAAAAGACAAACTAGACCAAGACAGCAGTCTAACCTCTGAACTGAAAAAGAAGGAAGAAACTACTGAAAAAATGTAATGATAGTAGAGATAGTAGATCACCAAAATAGTTGTGTAGCAAAAATGACTCTACATATAGCATTTACAGTACTAGTAGTGTAGTGGAAGTGACTGTTGAAGTGAATAATCAGAGTGATTCATTTTTATGTGTTTTTTAATAGTTGTGAAAGAATAAGACAGACAGTGAACAAAAAGTGTAATTTGAAATGAAACTTGTGTGATACCAACATGCCGCCAAAGAAAACTTACGATGATGTGAACAGCAGAGGCTGAATATGACCATATGGGATTAGCTGATCTTCTGTTTATGACAGGGTGAGTGTTAAATGTGTTTTCTTGGCATGTTAAAGCTGTGGGAGATTCTGTAAAGCCAGTGGGCAAAGGTCCTTTTAAACTGATTATCTTCTGTGCCACCTCAGTGGCATTGCACCCACACCGCTCATTCCGACACCCCGTCCACTGCCACAGCCCGGTCAGTCCCACCGCAGCCCCGGCACCAGCAATCCACATAGAGCAGTCAGTGTTTAGTCGTCAAGAGGCAATGGCGGCTGGTGTGCTAACAAAATATTACTTATTAGGGCTACTGACATATAAAAATCAATGAAAATACATTCTGTGGAGCATGTTTGATTTTTGTGAAGGATTGCCATGTCAACTGTTATCATTTTAAAAGAAAATGCTTTATGGGTGCTTTTGGATTCCATTTTTTAACCTTTGGTGGCGAGAATGCCACAGAATTGTAGACTTTGGTATATCTCTATTTGATGATGCCAAAGGGGCACAGACACAATCAGCCGTGCCTCCCTGATGAGTCCGATCCTGCAGATGAAAGGCATGGGAGCAGGCAGTATGAATAGTTCTGTCGTTAGATGGGTTTACGATAGTCCCCATAGACTGCTAATGAAGGGTGTTTTATTTACAATGTATTCCCCTGACTTTTAATTCTCAATCTCTTTATTCCTCTCCTTTAACACACACCCCCCCCCCCCCCCCCAACACACACACACACACCCATCCCTGCCTTTTTTTCTCCATCAAATCTTTAATGTGATGATGGAGGAATTGTTAGCCTGGACTTGCTTTCTCTTACTACTAAAATGTGTTTTTTATATATATATATATATACACGCACACACACACACACACACACACACACATATGATATTGTATGGCATGACAGGAAAAATTCACGAGCTCATAATTCCTGGACAGTTGTTAGCAATTTTGTCAGTCTTAATTCTTCAACATCCAATACATTACCTGTCAGATGTGGAGTATCCCTGAGCTCAGTTTCATGTCCTTTCCTAATTTCTATGCAAACAATCTCCATCTTCATGTTGAAGGATCTTGTGATCTTTTCTGTGATACACCACAATTCAAGCAAGCAGCTTAAATTTAAGTTGATTGAAGGATGTGTTTGCTATCAATAATAGGAAGTGCATGCAAAAAATTGTATCTTAATTATTCCAGCAAACTATTTGATCCAAATTAGCATAAAATCTAGAAATTTCTGTAACACTTTGGCCACCCTACCTAGAATTGACCTATTTCACACAAGCCTTTGTTAGCCTGGTCCCCTTCACTGGAACTCGCTTCCACCTGAGTGCAAGTGCCATTGAAGCTCAGATCTTGCAGAAGAAAACCGTTTGATATTTTGCACACTTCCACTAGCTAAATAGCTATGCAGAATGATTAATTTCATCAGTGCATACCCACATAATAATTGATACCATCAATGCATATCCGCATGTGCTGTTGGCACATCAACACCAATGTATACACTTACTTTCCCAAGTGATGGTTGTTTTCAAGTACTATCATAAAATGTCTTACTACAGTACTGTGAGCGATTGGGCACGCTGTATCAGTGTATGCAAATATCAGTATGTGAAAGATGTCTGATGTACCCAGCCAGAGTTTGAGTGAGAGCCAGCTTACTGCTCCATAAAATCGTTTGCTCTTGATGGGGATGGGGAGGAGGGAGGGGATAGATAGATAACACTTTTTCTTTTTTTGTCTTCTCATTTTGATTTTTTTTTTTCATTAAAAAAAAAAATTATTTATTTATCTATGTTTTTTTTTTTTTTTTTTTTTTTTTTGTTCCCCTTTCTGCCCTTTTTTTTTTGTTTTGTAATATTGAGGCATATTTGAATCTCTCTCTCTCTTTCTCCATCGTCCATCATGAGCAACAACATTGAATATGAATAGATACTGGTGCACCTGAACTTGATTGCCTGATGAATCGTTGTTCATTTCTTCTAAGGCTGTGTTGATACTATTTGGTGATGCCTCCTGTATCTTCTTTCCGCATTGTAATTATACAGCATAGCTGTGTGTAACAGCTGCTTTTATCGTGAATGTGTATTTTAATACTAATATGAATCAGAACTGTTCTCATTACACATTGGTTTTTCATTGTGTAATAGTGTTCTGTGTTCTGTTTTAGTGTTCTCAGTCCGTAAAGGGACAAGGGCCAGATGAAAAAAAAAAAAAGCATCTTGCTTGTTACTCTTTAGAATAAATATTATCAAAGCGAGTATCAAGTTGTAGTGGGGGTGGGGGTCAATTAAAGCTGCCACTAATGCCCCCCTGAATGTAGCTTCCACTGGTAAAGCAAATTTTTCTTGATGGTTTGTTGAAAGCTGGCATGGTAGTGTTTGTGCATAGAACACCTGTGTGCATATGTATATATGTAAATTCTGTGTACATGTGGGTATTCAGTGTTCGGTGTATATAATACATGTACTCTTGTCTACATGGTACATAGAAGATTGCATGTACACATGTACATCGGGCACTAGATAAACATATCCACAAAGCATTACTTGCGTGCATTTACCCCATGTCCATGTACTGCTTGATATATGTGTGTGCATGGGCAAAATGCTCTGTGTACATTGCACACGTGCATACAAACATGTACCTCAAGCGTTACATAGACACAGATAGATACATGCTTTTTCTGACTATATAGACCCTTCTCTTGTCTTTGTTGTGGAAACTTAACATAATTTTTTTTCGAAACTTAACATAATTTTTTTCATGTAGTCCCTCTTTCTTGTATAATTCTTTTCTTATAGGAGTTTGACGTGCCATCTTTTTTGTTACCTGACAATCAACGAATAAACATTTTTGTGGACATTAACTGTACAGATTTTTTTTTTTTTTTTTTGTGGCACTGAATGTTTCTATTTTTTACTCTGATGCTCATGGCACAGCCTTATTTACAGGCATCAGATACAATTGTTTTACCATGCTGTAACTGTATTTTGCTTCTTTTTTTTTTGTGTTGCTTTTCTGGATGTTGTTTAATGTGTACGAGAGTGTGTTCTGTTTTTTCTTTTTTTTTTTTTTTTGGCATGACTTTTCTTTTTCCATAGAGAAAGCTGTGTTACCAATAGTGTATTGAGCCAGCATATTTGCTTGTGTGTAAAACACCAGTTTACATGTGTGTAATGCTCTGTATACATCTGGGCATCTAGGTAATGCTTTACAGAAGTCATACAGGAGATTGCCTTCACACTAGTTCATTGAGCACCAGTTATGCATATACACAGTGACTTTTGTTGGGGTCCCATCTCACTGTGGTATAAAGTGTAATGAAATGGCAGACGGTCTTGCAAAAGGAGCAAAGAAAAACATTGAAAATCTATTAAACAATTCCTTAGATTTGTCCTCTTGTGAATTAATCCAAATTATGGACAAGTATATACATAAGCAGAATTTTAGTTAAAAAAAAAAAAATGGCTACTTTACCATCATGCCCAAGATACATTGTTAGATTAATTCATAAGCTATGGCTGAATTCACGGAATGCTAAATATTCCTATGGCATTTCTTGTGTCTGCAGAAAAACATTCTATGCAGCATCATGTTGTGACCTTGCTCTATCAGGAGAAAGGTATTGAGATTAATGACTTTGATAATGTCACTCTAATGTACGGTCCATATATATATGTTGCTGAAATTGCCATGGTTATTTCGCAATTACAGGTTGCAAAATTTTTATAGAGATCAGTTTTGTGTACCACTAGGGTATTTCACTTATGTAAATATGCATTAATCAGATGTGGGCTTGAAGTACTTATATGGATGATAAGTTGTGTTTGGAGGCATTTGTTTGGGTTCTTTTTTTTTTTTTTTTTCCCAAGTGTCTAGTATCATCTGACGATGAAAAGACATTAAATAAATCACTGAACTGAACTGAGGTAATGCTTGCATGTATGTGTGTATGCAATACTCTGTCGTACAGATTGCCCTACACACATGCACATTGAGCACTAGATATGCATATACACAGAGCATTACACACATATATACAGGCATTTGCTCTGTGTCTATGTAATGCTCAATATATGGGTGCACACTCGCAGTTTTCTGTCTACATTGTGCATTACAGCATGCAATCATTCTATAATGAATGAATAGCAGGCATTTCATGCCTTTCATATGAATTTGATTCTCCAAGACTGTGTCTGAGCGGAGAACTTTGTCTTTCAAAATTAGAAAACACAACTGGCTTTCCTTTTGCCTGGCTGCCGACATGAGCTTTTGATATGATTTTCGATTAAAGTATACTCTGTTGAAATGGACTACCAGATAATAATTTCTATACATTTTCAGTTGTATTTATCATAGAAATGAAGTCATTCACAAGGTTTTGATCAGGGAGAAAGTCTTTATTTCGTAAAATGGCAATTTAGCGTACAACTCCAACAATGACAAAGAGTGGAACAAAGAAGGCGACTGATTGAGATGGGCAAGATGGGCAATGTCAGTCATTTCATGTATTCACAAGCATGTGCTGAAAATATCTAAGCATGCAATATGGGAAATGAGAGCTTACAGACTTTATTTTTATGCACCAGTTTAGAGAAAATATGAGAGCTTACAGACTTTATTTTTATGCACCAGTTTAGAGAAAATACAGGCTTTTTGGTCCAATATAGTTGTAATGAAGAAAATGAATTTTTGTGACTTAAGTGATGCACAATATATATATATATATAATTATATCAATTACACAATGAAAAAGCAAACAAGCACCAGCCACCATAGCGAAGGGGTTAGCATCGCGGACTCCTAGCTGGGATGGGAGGTCGTGGGTTCGAATCCCATCAGAGTCATGTGGATTTTTCTGCCCCGACCGGCTCCTACCCAAAGTTGAGTTTGCTGCGAACTCAGTTGGGAAGACGGGGACCACACAGTCGAGTTTTCATCTACTTAATGGATGCATTTCTGAGAGTGTTGCTCAAATTTCCTGACCAACACTGCAGGTGCCTGTATCTCTTGGGCCTGGTTGATGTCAGGATATATTATGAAAGGAGGCGTAGAGTACAAACCTGTCATGTAGTCTCAGACCGAAATGGAAATCCATAGCATCATCTTAATCATCCTCATTCTCATTGATCAGCATAAAAGTGTCTCAAATTCTGTGGCCCTTCCTGCCCTGCTCTCATGGGTGACCTCAGTTTCGATGTCCTCTCCAGTCTGTGGCTTTGGTTTGGTTCCGTCGGGGTCACCGGTATCAGCGAGTCCATGGGGCTGCTCGTCGTTGGACGGACGTGGTGGCACCCTCCAGAGGGACAGCTCGCTCATGCCGGCTCCCGCGACTAAGCAATTATTGTCATTAGTAGGTGGTCTCCTGCATATGTTAGATCAGAACAGGCGCCACTGAACACCACCGACACGGCAGCAGTGCAGTGTCTCCTCTGGTGGGTTGCCCCAACACTCGCACAACAACCACACAGAGAAACACACACCTCAAAAATACACCCCCACCCATATGCACACACACACGCATGCACACACACATAGGGGGGGGGGGGGGGGGGGGGGAGTACCGGTTTTCAGTAGCATGTCGCAGATTCAATTGTCTGTGAACATTTCAAACGAATTCATCTCGCCTATGTGTTGTTCTTGTAAATATCAAACTGACTGTATAAGTGAGTACAGTAATATATATTCATAAAGCAAGTCACAGCCAGAGTACTATTGTAAAGTAGTCTGACTACATACATGCCTACTCCCAAAGAGGTGGAGCAGAGTAGGAAGAGGAGGGAAGGGGAAAAAAAAGCATGTAGGTAAGGGAAGGACTGGGGGGAAGAAACCAAAATTTCAATTTGGGAAGGGGGGGGGGGGGGGGGGGGGGGGGGGGGGGGGGAGAGGTAAGGGGAAATTGTGTGCGCAAACACTCTTAAACAAAAGATTCAGTCTGCTAAGGGTCACCAAGAGATATGTGCACATTTGATCTCCTGGCTACACTCCTACATTTTTTTTTTTTATTTTATTTTTTTAAACAGCAGTTTCAGACATACCAGCTTTTTTTTTTTTTGTCTGGCAGTTAGCAAAACTTTGTGAATGCTGTCCAGAATGGATACTTACGTCTACTCCTGTATTTGCCCATGTGTGTGTGTGTTTTTTTTCGATGGGTTGAGTTATTTTGTGATGCAACTTTGTTCCTAGCTGGACTTTGACAGACAGCCCAGAAAAGGGGGCTGTGTGGACAGATGGGCTACAATGATCAGAACTTGACCATGTGCACTGCTCTGTGTGTCTCCATGTAGAGAACTTGACCATGTGCACTGCTCTGTGTATGGCTCCATGTAGAGAACTTGACCATGTGCACTGCTCTGTGTATGTCGCCATGTATATAAAAACAAGCAGAGAGTAAAACAACAATACTGCATGGTGTCTATGTGGAGAAACAGAAATCCCCCCCCCCCCCCCCCCCCCCCCCCTTTTTTTTTGTCCTTTTTCATTCACCTTTTGTATGCGTTTATATTTATTTCTTTTTACATATGCCTACATTTGCGTTTTCCAATGCAAAATAATTGGGTCTTATTGGTTTATACTGGCTTCTTGCTGTGTGTGGACAATCTGAAAATGAGTTTAAGTTTTGTGGATGCCCACAAGATACTGCCCGAACAAGCAGTTTATGGCAGGTGCCACACAGTATTCCCACTGAAAGATATGACGGGTGTCACACAGTATTCCCACTGAAAGATATGGCGGGTACCACACAGTATTCCCACTGAAAGATATATCAGGATTCAAACTAAACACTGAATCTTTGGGAAACTGTACCTGTCTAGTGTTCATTTTTTCCTGAACCAAGGATCAGTTGGGGCTTGTTTCAAAGTGAAGATTCAGGTTTCTAAGTAGAAAAATTTTTTTTTGTCATTTAAAAAGCTATCAAAGGTGTTTTCATACACTTCATTCTCAGATAACTGAAAGTGTACAAAACCCCACTTCGCTTTCTTACACAATGTACAGTCACAGGTGGTGAAAATAACACTTTTAAACCACCATTGCCCAGAGATTTTCATGTCTTCCTTTGTACTGATTAAATTCTGTTGATTGGAAAACAGATACCTTTAGTCAAGAAGAAAGATAACAAGGATGGACTGGGTGGGAAATGGGATTAGCCTCTTCTGTAGGCTGACCTCTTTGATTTTCCATTTCATGGCATCATCGATGGTAAGCCACTAAGATGAAAGATAGGTCAACATTGTCATTGAATCTTTTTTCCAGTGTCTGTTTGCTGGAACCATAATTTTAACTTTGTTCCCCTTGGCTAATTTGTTCTTCAAGCCTATGGACAATTCTGACAGTGTTTGAATGCTTGTGGCACAATATCAATGAATTCAAGTCCTCTACCCATCTCCTCAACAAAAAAAAAAAAAAAGAGAGAAAAAAAACCCACACCAAATCATCCCCCCCCCCCCCCTTTTTTTTTTTCAAAAAACAAAACAAAACAAAAAAAAACGCAGCCTTTAAGAGTGGCATAAAGAAAGGACAGCAGAAGGAAGTATGGGGATGAGGTTCACATTACAGCTGAAAAAAAAGGAAATGGTCAGTATGCGGCTTTCATAAGCGCCACATATGAAATAGTGTAATGATGAAATAGTGTAAATACATTACAAAAAAAAAAAGAAAAAAAGTGCATCATGTTTGCTTCATAAATAGATACATAGCTAAATTCAAAAGTATATTTTCATTCTTGTCAATAATTTGAGAATTAGCCTGAAATTACTCGGTTCAGTATATTTGGATCAAGCCATATCGGGCGCACCAAATCTATATGTAAATATGTATTGATTTGAAGACTACACTGAGCAGATCACTCGCTATTTTACGGATGTTCAAGCCCACGCCTGTTTGTTTGTACAATTTAATACAAACATAACAGCGTGAAATATGAAGTAGAACTTGTCAAACTGAGGAGGGGGATCAGTGTTTGGCCCATTGTGAATCGGCCTTGATTTGGCACCTTATCAACCCATGATGTGCAGTTAAATATTGAAAATACAACTGCAGGCATTTCGGGGAGAGAGAGAGACAGACAGACAGACAGACAGAGAGAGAGAGCTATTTCTCACTATAAACACAGCTGTGCAAATCAATTTTCAATAGTCTCAGAGTGACTTCTGGGAGGGATAACATTATCTGTACAGTGTTTTCGGAACTAGTGATTTTTACCCATGTTGAGTTGAGGTCTTGGGTACATAGGAGCTATTTTCGCTCATTAGTCTTTCAGCCTCCTGATCAAGGAGAGAACTGAAACATTTTGGAAAACGAATACATGAACAATTTAAATGTAGCTGACTGTATAAAACAAAAATGAAATAAAAAAAAAAAGATGTAAAGGTGCTTGATTGCTAAAGCTTACAGGTAAGAAACCGTTTTCTTCTCAGAATTATAGGTGCATCATTTGTACACAGGAAAAAATGTATTCAATACTGATTTTTCTTTGAATCTACTAAACATCTGTGCCATGAATACTGAATTGTTATGGAAAGGGTAAACAGGTCTCCATGCCAGTCCTGCCATCTGCAGTTAACGATCCTCTGTTTAAAACAATTCAGAAATGCATATGTATTTTCAAGACTTTGGTTATCCCAAACAAATCCACTGTTGCACATTGGAAGCCCATGTCCTCTTGCCCTTAACCTTTACAGGGTATTCTGCAGTCATCCATTCTTGTTACTATGAGCTAGCATTTCCTACATTTCAAAAAAGAATTTCACAACAAGTTCATTATAAACCAGATCACTGGGTGTTGTCATTCAAATCGTACTTCTAGCATGCAAGTGAACCGTTTCAGTTATGGACACGGAATGCAGGTCTAGACCGAGGAGTATGTCCGATTTTTCCAGGTTTCAAGATGAGGCTCCGTAGACTTTTTTCACACCAGAGATTCGTTTTGATCTTGCAGCTTTTCGCAAAGAGTCTACCAGCTGTCTGGCATACAAGGCATTGTATGCTGACCTCTGTTCAGAATTCCCATCCTATCAGAAAATTTTCACTAATGGTTCCAAGTCTGAAGATAGAGTGGCATGTGCAGCCTATTGCCCTGGTGCTCCTTCTCAAACACTGTTAGAACATATACCTTCAGATGCTTCTGCTTACTCTGCTGAACTTACAGCTCTGGTTCTGGCACTACGGATAATCTCACAATCTACGAAGGACTTTCTGGTTCCGTCAGATTCACTGTCGGCTTTGGAGGCCATAGCTGGCCGCAACCTTCAGCATCCAAAACTTTTACACTTCTTTGAACTTTTTACCAAGTTGAAAGTGGAGGGCTACAACATTATTCTGGCTTGGGTTCCTGGTCATGTTGGCATCGGAGGGAATGAAATGGTTATCATTTGGCCAAGAATGAGCCACAACAGAGAAATTGTCAAACACACCTATCCCCTGCTCAGATCTGAAACCCAAAATTAACAATTATATCAGAGACCTCTGGCAGGAGGATTAGAACACACAGACGGATAACAAACTCTTTCAGATCCGTCCCAAACCTTAAGGTGTTCCTGTCATCTATGTCTGGTGGTCGTAAAGAAGAAACAATTCTGTGACGGTTTTTTTTAAATGACTGGTGAGTTGATTTTAACATGGTGACAGCCCTGATGTGGCCCTTTGCGGTTGGCTGGGCTATAAGCAACATTACCTTACCTTACCTCGTGATCATTGGTGGCGTGATTTTTAGCATGTTTGAAAAGAAAAAATCAATCACTTTAAGAGAAACATATTACAAATGGATTCAAAAAGAACATTCATCTTTTACTTTGCATTCATGGTGCATTTTACCATGAGCTATTGTCCATTTAACAGAATATCACACAATTTGACACAAAAATCGGCAAATGTGTCTCAGATCAAACACTCAACACAGAATGTTTTCCCACTACAATCGCCTACACACATCAGTTGCTTTCTGTCATGTATGCAGCCAAAAATAAACGGAGTTTCAGTTTCCATCAGCCACAGAATGATAATAAGTACACTGTATGAATTTCCGTAATCAGACTGGATCCAGCTTTCAAGGACATTGCCCAGATGAGGTCAGCTGCAGCATCCACATCAGCAGTATCACTGCAACCAACAAGAAAAAAAATTACCCTAGTATCTGAAACAGCTGACAGCTCTTTGCAAAATATTACATTTGGGCTCATTTAGAGTTGGGTCATTTAGAGTAAGAAAATCCATGCTGCATCTTTAGGTCAGAAGTGTCACAAGCCATACCTTGATCTATCACATACACATAGTACAGAGTGCATCAATTAGACCTAGGACAAAGCACAATTTCAGATAAAATATATCACATAACATTCCTTTAAAACATAAAATTGTAATGTGCATGCCAGTGCCTGTTCCTGAAATACTTCAAAATCTAATTTCAATATTGTTGTTAGTAAAATTTTGTAAAAAAAAAAAAATTGGAGGAAACAAAAAGTAAAACTGTGTTGGTTACTATAAATTTTCATGCCAGCCTGTTACAGAATAAATGGCACTACTCTATGCCATGACTGAAAACTCATTAAACAATCATACGGGGGCCGGAATAGCTCAGTGGCAGAGCGCTGGACGCGTAATTTTAGTGATCCTTAGAGCCCTGGACTTATAATCTTAGTTAGTGATCCTGGGGTTGTTTGAATCTCCGCTGGACCTTTCAGTACAGGGAATTTTTTCCCCTGAGTTAATCTTGTTTTTGACTCCATTTCCCATACAGTCCTTCAAACGAGACCATAAACCAAGGTTCCACGTGTGTGAAAGCACTCGTAACATCTTGCACACATGTAAAATCCATCACCAACTTTCAGAATCAAAAGCCAGTTTTGGCCGTTAGTACAGATGACACATTACACATAGCATGCACCTTCCCTGAAGCTGGAGTATGGCTACCTTAATGGCAGGATTAAAAAAAAAAAACGGTCGTACACACAAAACTCCACTCCCTTTGTCAGGTAGATGGGATTAATCCTTGCCTGCCTATATAGGGAGTGTCCGCAGGAGTATCAGTCTGCGTATGCGGGGGAAAAGAAGCAAAACTATCATACAACTGGATGCAAGTGAAAGACAATTGATGACATACTCAACACACACACAATTATTATCTTTTCATTTACCTAGAGCTCCCCCACAGGCATCAGCATTATACACCAATTACAATGTGCTGCCTCACTCCGTGCAGCACACAGTGTACAGCAGTGCATACCACCGTTTTTTTTTTGCTTTTTGAAACTAGCTTCAGATATGCAAACTGAATTCGTCTATTAATAATGCTGATTATGAGACAAGCTCAAAGATCTGCAACAGAAATTCTTAAAAGCAAAAACGAAAAAGGAAAGGATAAACATGGTACAAAAGCAAACTGATAAATATAAGCTACTGTTGTGCAACCAACCACAAACGTCGCACTTACACAGGCAAAGACTAGGTCTACCTAAAATGTGTGTCTATACATTTGAGTCCAGAATGTCACCGACAGCTGCTGTTAATGTGAAGAACTGACTGCACTGCACTACCGTGCTATGACAACACCCATGATCTTAGCACATCCAACGCTTCCATCAAGCTTTAAACATTTTCTGCTCTCTCGTGCAAACACAGAGACAGATACACCTACTCACAAAATAGTAGGAGGAAGAAATGCTGTTTTGTAGAAAACTGGATACAACTTTCAGATGGTGCTGCCCAGACAAGGTCTGCTGCTGCATGAAAACATCCTTCTCAGGCAGATCAGCAGCTTCACTGTGGGAGAACAAAAAGATTTACCTGTTGTTTGAACTGCTGACGCCACAGTTCTTTTCAAATAAATACATCAGGACCACATCTAAAGAAAATCCATGCTCTTCCCCTAGGTCATCTCACAAGCCATCTCTTGAGTTATCATACAAAAATGATGAATACAATGCATTAACATAAAGCCAAGGACAGGCAGTTTCATGTATACAAAACAACTAATCCACATACTCTTTAAAACACAAAATCATAATGTACATCCCAGTATTTTTTTTTATCCTGTCGGTGAAACAAACATGCTATAAATAAGACAACTGGGGGAAAACATGCATACAGAGCAAAAGAACAAAACTGTGGGAAAAGCACATACACACAGAGTGGAAGCACAAAACGGCAAAGACACATACACACAGAGTGGAAGCACAAAACGGCAAAGACACATACACACAGAGTGGAAGCACACAAAACGGCAAAGACACATACACACAGAGTGGAAGTACAAAACGGGAAAGACACATACACACATACAAAACGGGAAAGGCACATACACACACAGAGTGGAAAGACACATACACAAACGGGTACAAAACGGGAAAGACACATACACACAGAGTGGAGGTACAAATAAGAGGAAAAAACCCATGCACACAGAGCGGAAGTGTAAACAGCGGAGGAGGAAAAAACCCATGCATACAGAGCAGAAGTTTCATTTTCAGAGATTACGGTGAAAATGCATGCCACTCTGAAACAGAATGAACGACACTTTTTTATGCAGTGACTAAAAACAATTCATGTGATCGTCACTTTACACCATGCAGTGAATTATGAAAACAATTCATGATATAATCAACACAAATAATTGCTACCAAAAATCATTAACAGCTTCTGTCTAAATGAAGAACTTCCTACACTACAGTTCCATGACAAAACACATGATCCGCATGTCGTCTTCTGTCAAACTTTAAACATCTTCTGCTCTTTCACACACACACATGCACACACGCTCCTTACCCCTAAACACAAGGCAGCAAAAAAAAAAAAAAAAAAAAAGATGCCCATTCTTTGTTTAAACTGGATCCAGCTTTCACAAAATGTTGTTTGGATGAGGTCTGGTGCTGCATCGATCCGTTGTGGGCAGATTTTCATCATCACTGTGAAACAAAAAACAATAAAAAAAAATTACCTTTCGCGTTTAAAATAGCTAGCATCAAGCAGAGCTCTTTTTAAAAGAAAGCAAGAAAATTCAAAACTGCATTCTTGTCCAACCTGTATCTCTGGTCAGAGACTCTTAACAAGCCATCCTTTGAGCAATTGTATAATAAATGATAATACAGAGCACACAAACACAACACTTAGGGCATGCACACACAAATTATCCATTATATTCTTTGGATACAGCTTAGTGTTTGTTAATGAAAAACATTTTTACACCAAACAATTTCAATATTGCTGTATGAAAAATGAACATTTTGTGAATAATAAAGTTGGGGAAAGGGCATGCATATATTAAGAAACTGTGGTGACAGTGCTCATTACAAACACGCATGCCAATCTGTAGCAGAAAGCCTGCAATGAATGTAAACAATTCATGACACAATCAATACACACGATGCCATCCAAATCTTTCATCAAAGTTTAAAAGTTTTCTGCATACACACACACACACACGTGCGTTTGCGCGCTCGCACACACACACAACCTACCATCTTGTGAAACTGAATACAGCTTTCAGAAGTTCCAGACGAGGTCTGCTTTTGCGTTTAAAAATCATCCATACGCAGATCAGCAGCTTCACTGAAAAAAAAGGAGAAAGATTATCATTTTATTTTAAACAGCTAACATCAAGCAGAGCTCTCTTCAAATAGTTTGATTAGGGACCACACCTACAGCAGGAAAATCCAGACCGTATTTTTAGGTCGGAAGTCTCACATGCCATCCTCTGAATAATCGTATGATAATGATAATAAATACAATACACATTAAACACAAAGCTTCGACATGCACAGTTTCTTTAACACAAATATATACAGTGTATACCTCATAATGAACAGAAAATCTATGTGTACACCCCCATGTTTCAATACTGCTAGTAATAGTAGTACCTTCAAAACAAAAAAAAAAAAAAAGAACTAGGGGGAAAAAAAACATGCATGCAGGCTGAAAGTGTCTGTGTCAAAGCTAATAAGAAAAAAAACACATGCCAACCTGCAACAGAATCAAGGCGACTTTTACATGCATCAGCTGGACACAGTTCATAAGACTGTAACCAGAATCAAGGACACTTTTACATGCATCAGCCAGACACACAGTTCATAAGACTATCACCAGAATCTTTTACATGCATCAGCCATTTCATAAGACTATCACCAGAATCAAGGACACTTTTTACATGCATCAGCCACAAACAATTCATAAGACTATCAGCCAGACACAGTTCATAAGACTATCACCAGATCAAGGACACTTTTACGTGCATCAGCCACAAACAATTCATAAGACTATAACCAGAATCAAGGACACTTTTACATGCATCAGCAAGACACAGTTCATAAGACTATCACCAGAATCAAGGACACTTTTATGTGCATCAGCCACAAACAATTCATAAGACTGTTACCAGAATCAAGGACACTTTAACATGCATCAGCCAGACACAGTTCATAAGACTAACCAGAATCAAGGACACTTTTACGTGCATCAGCCACAAACAATTCATAAGACTATAACCAGAATCAAGGACACTTTTACATGCATCAGCCAGACACAGTTCATAAGACTATCACCAGAATCAAGGACACTTTTACGTGCATCAGCCACAAACAATTCATAAGACTGTAACCAGAATCAAGGACACTTTTACATGCATCAGCCAGACACAGTTCATAAGACTAACCAGAATCAAGGACACTTTTACGTGCATCAGCCACAAACAATTCATAAGACTAACCAGAATCAAGGACACTTTTACGTGCATCAGCCACAAACAATTCATAAGACTATCACCAGAATCAAGGACACTTGCATCAGCCACGCAAACAATTCATAAGGCTATCACCAGAATCAAGGACACTTTTACATGCATCAGCAAGACACTGTTCATATGATTATCACCTGAATCAAGGACACTTTTACATGCATCAGCCACAAACAATTTGTAAGACTATCACCAGAATCAAGGACTTTTACATGCATCAGCCAGACACAGTTCATAAGACTATCACCAGAATCAAGGACACTTTTACATGCATCAGCCAGACACAGTTCATAAGACTATCACCAGAATCAAGGACACTGTTACATGCATCAGCTAGAAACAATTCATAAGACCATCAACAGAATCAAGGACACTCTTGCATGCATCAGCTAGAAACAGTTCATAAGACTATCACATTACTCAATGCAGTGAATGACAAAAGCAGTTCATGACATAATCAACACACATAATTATTTTCATTCACAGCTTCTGTCAAAGTGAAGAACTGGCTACACTATAGTGCTTTAAACAACATACATGATTATGTTGATGTCAGAATCTTCTATCAAAGTATAAACATTTTCTGCTCTTTCACACACTCCTCTCACCCCCTCTTCCTTTCCCCTTCTCACAAGATGGTAGAAGGAAGATGCGCTCCATCTTTTTAACACTGGACCCAGCATCCACAAAACATTGCTAAAATGAGGTCAATTGCTGAAGACAAATCTCCATCACCGTAAAATAAGAACAAAAATTACCTTTTATTTCGAGTAGCTCTATCAAGCAGAACAGGACAGGCACTGCATTGAACATCAGCCCAAGGCAGATCATCACCGTAAAGCAAGAACAATAAGAAAATAATCCCTTTTGTTTCAAACTAAAATCAAGCAAGCTCTTTACAAACGAAATAAGAAAAATCCAGCTGAAGTTTCATAAGCTATCCCTTGAGCAGTCATTTGAATATGATATATTACAGCACACATCAAACACAAAACTTAGGACATGCACAGTTTTATAGATAAAAAAAAGCCCCATTACAATCCTAATGAACAGAAAATGATTCAATACAGTTTAGTGTCTGTTCCCGAAATATCTTTGTGTCAAGTGATTTCAATACCTCTGTCAGTAATACAAACATTTTGTGAATAACAAAACTGGGGAAAATGCATGCATACTGAGTGAAAGACTTATTAACATGCATGCTAACCTATAACAGAATGAATGCAATGACTGAAAACAATGAATGACACAACACACATGATACCACCTAAAGCTCCGGTCAAATTCTAAAAGTTTTCTATACGCACACACACATGCACCAGCTCAAAAGACAGAGGAAGAAATGCTGCTCCTGTACAAGGCTGGATCAAGCTTTCAAAAGACGTTGCACTAAACATCAACTGCAGGCAAATCTGCAGCATCACTGTGCAACAAGAACAAGATCAGAAAGATTACCATTTGCTTTGAACAGTTAACATCAACTATCGCTCCTTTCAACGATTACATTAGGGCCATACCTAAAGAAACCAAATCCTGCTGTGTTTTGGGGTCAGTCGAATCTCACAATTACAAGTCATGTTGGTTACAGCCTAGCTGACCGCAAGGGACCATATCAGGGCTGTCACCTCGTCAGTAAATTTCCTACACATAGATCAAATATGCACACACACACATATAAATAATTAAGAGATTTTCTTGAACACAAAAAGACTGCACACTGCAAGATATTTACTACACATTCACACACATACACACTAGGAGATACTCGCCAACATCCGTTGCCTTAACTGTTCCACCTTTTCATCTGTTTTGATGATGCATCATGTTGCTTACAGCTTAGCCGACTGTGAGGGCCCATATTAGGGCTATCCTGTCAAAGTTCAACAAAGCTGTGAAAATAAAGCAACACACAAACACACATGTAACTTTAATAAAAACAGATTTCCTAAACCATGCTAAAATACTTTCACTCATTTCTTAAATAGTATCTTCGATAAAAACACAGATCTCTTTCAGAAAATGAAAATCAGATCAGGTGGAATATCTCTGAACACTGTTTTCAGGAAGTCTGCAATAAAACACGATGGAGTTCCACCACTGAAACAATGTGTAATTGAATCTATTATCAATTCTTTACCATCAAAGGCATTCTGAAATGTACCCTCAACACACACACGCTCATTCTTCGAGCAAGGTTGGTCATTTCTTTCAAGTAATGACTAGTGAGAAATGTGACCTCGAAGCTAGACTGGACTGGACTGGCCTAACCTAAATGGTCTATAAAAAAAAACAACTATTTTGCTGTGCAACACTTACCACATCCTTCTGTCCTCGTCAGGTTTGTATTGCAACATCTCAGCCTGCCTGGATGTCCACTTTGCAAACACAGTTTTTAAAATTTGAATTCAACTGCTACCTGAAACAAATGCAAAACTTGTACACACACACACAAAGGGACCGTGCTACTTACCAGCAGAAGATCCAAGTCTAACAATGGCTGTCACACCTGATGTCCTGGAAAACCGTCCGTTCAGCTGGCCCCCCGACCTGGGGTAGTCTTCCTCACCTGCAATGATCCAGCATATACTGGTGTGATTTAGGAACTACTGATGACTGCCTGAATTATACATGCAATAAACTACACCTTGAACACTAACTCTCCCACCCACCTAACAGTTTCCTATTTACAAACAGAACTGTTCAACACCTACCCTGACACTTCAGTGTGGTTTTCTGAGCAGATTCTTTAAGAGACCTCATCATTTGCAGAATGTATTCACTTTAAATTCAGCAATCACTGAATCACACATGATGAGTCAATATGAATGCCCCAGACAATACTGCCTCTGTCAATAACACTTACTCGCACACACACATGTTCCTCTCCCTGTCCCCATGTAATCAGTTTGAGACACCTACATACAAAAACACAACTAAGAGACATTCAACAATATTATCATCCCTATACACAACACACACACACACACAGACATAGAAACAGACCTCACCACATCTCTGGGTCCTCCAAATGGTTCAGTGTCTTCAGCAGTCTTGAGACACCTGCACAGACAAAATAATTTAAAGTATAGGCCCCCTCAACAATGTTAACCCTGTGACTATCACACACTGGCTCACAACCACGATCGCATTCCCCACCACACCCCCCCCCCCCCTTCTTCCCACCCTCCCCTGTCTACTCCCTCCCTGTTCCCCCCCCCCCCCCCCCCCCCCCCCCACATTTCTTCCCAACTCACAAACACACACACAGGCACACACTCATCTCATATTTGGCTGTCCTCTTGGTCCAATGTCTGGTTATCTCTAGACATCTTCGTAGAGAACAAAATTAAGTCAGCATAAACTTCCAACAATAATTTCATCTCTGTGAATGTCATACACATACAGACACACACAGATACTGATCTCACCTCCTTTCCGGTCAGCCAAATGGTCCAATGTCTTCTTCAGCAGTCTTGAGATACCTGCACAGAAAAACAGGTAATATATGCCCGAAACACTGTTGCCCTTGCAAACAACATACTCACACACCCATACACACCTCCACCATTCCCTCCCCCACCCCCCTTCCCCATCCCTGTGGCTCCCTCCCCCACCCCCACTCTCCCTCCTCCCCCAGCCTTTTCCCCCACTCTGTCCTTCCAAGCTGTGTTGTTAAAACTGAACACCTTTGACTGCCATCAGCATTTTACATGAAACATAACTGCACACACACACACACACACACCACAAACACCTACAGAGGGTTCCTACAGATTCCCAAGAACAAAATTCAAGGTGTTTTCAAGATCATCTTTATTTTATTCAAGGCTACAACACATGCGTACCTGGATACGCCCCTCACCTGTTTTCTGTCCTTCGTCGACCTGATCAGCTATTACTTCGAACAGCAGAAAGCAGTAGTACTATGAGTACTAACTGGAAGTCATTTCACACAGAATACCTGCTAAAAGTCTGGAAAGTCAAATGTGCACATGTATATCAAGCTGTTTAAGCTTCAGTTCTTTTAGCAAAGTGAAACGACTGCAGGCGGAAATCTAAACAAATCTTAAATAAATGTCAGCGAACCGCCCAGAGAAACGTGGACAAACGAGTCACAAGACAAACCACAACGCGTTTCGACCTCTTAGGTCTTCTTCAGGTGCAACAAACATGAAACAAATAACGAAAATGCACTTAGCTTTGATCGCTTCTGTGTTCAGCGCAAGAAAGAACGTCTTTGTCCACGTTTCTCTGGGCGGTTCGCTGACATTTATTTAAGATTTCTTCAGTTCTTTGTTTAGTAGAAAGAAACTCGTGGAGAGCGTGGCAGCAGAGAGTCCTCAGAAGAGAAGCCCCCTTCAAGCAAGTGTTTCGGCCCTTATCTCCTGACACTCTAGGGGGGTTGGGCCACACCCGGTTCATGACTCCGGGTGTCCCTCTGCTGCCCCTTTTTTATCCCCATCTTGGGATGAGCCATGGCTGGGATTCAAACCCATGCCCTTCTGGACATGCTCATTTCCACTTAATGACTCGCGCGCATTAACCACTGAGCCACAGGGACACCTGATATTTGTAGGAAAGTTAAGCCTTATGAAGTTCACTTTTGTTCCTCCTTGACCAGATCCAACTTGAACACCTCTCTGCCGTTTCTGCCATTGCTTTCAGGGCTCTGGTTTTTTTCCCTCCCTGCAACTGAGAGCTGTTTCATGAGGCTGTATGCAGACGTTCCCACAAACCCCCTAGGTCCCAATTTCTGCAGTGAGGACTTTGACCTGATAGCCTTCTCTCCTCAGGCTGTTTGCCAGATCAGCATACTTTTCAGTCTTGTAGATCTGAGCTGCCTCCATTCTGTTCTCATATGGCACGTGTGAGCTCGATCATGATCAGCTGCTTGTTGACTGAGAGTGTAATACTATGTCTGGTCTCATGCCACTCTTGCTGATAATCTCTGGGTGACTATTCCATTCTGGGAGGTCTGCTGTGCACTCCCAGTCATCTGCCCCGTCCAGCAGACTCTGCCTGCATGTTCCGAGTGGCACTGTTGTTCTTTGGCCATGATTCGCTGCCTCCTGCCGTGAAGAATGTTGCGGGTGCTTTTGGAGTCCTGATTTTCCCTTTTGTGGTGTTGGTACTAGCCAGAGACTACTTGTACAATCTCTTTGAGCACTTGGTTGTGCCTCCATGTGTACCTTCCTTGAGCCAGGGCTACTTTACATGAGCTTAGGACATGCTCCACTGTTTGTTTTTTTCATGGCAAAGGGGGCATGAAGGATCGTCTGTTTTTCCCCACTTCACCAGGTTTGCATTTGAAGGCAGAAGGTCATATGCAGATCTGAGAAATGAAGCTGATCCTGAGAGGGGCCATGTGCCAAATGTCATTCCAAGTGAGACTTTCTTTGGAGTGCATTCTCCCACGTTGTCCATTGCCCTTGCTTGGCTCTGCTGGACTGCTTTTTGGAGTCTTTGTTGGTCTTCTCTTTTCTCATCTCCTGAATCATCATGTCTCTTTTGGCTTTTCCTTTGGCCTTTGACCACCATTCAGTTTTTGGTCACCCCCAGTCCTTGTCTGTTGGTCTGTGTGTGTCCTGTTATTTCTCTGATCTTGAGACTTTCTTTTGCAGAATCCATCGCCTCTTGAACTTTCCATTTTCTGCCTGTCTTCAGCTGGGGCTTGATTGCTTCAACCACCTTGTCTCCTGAGTCCTCCAGCATGCTTTGAAGTCTGATCTTCCCTGCTTTATATTCCTCCAGGATGGATTTCAGTGGTAGTTTCAGCTTTGCTTGGCGACAGTACAGCGCTATGTCAGTCAGACAGGGTGGGACACCAAGCCATTTCCTTGTGAACTTGTTGATTTTGGATTCCATTGCCTCCACTATGCTGGTGCAAATGTCATATATCATCAGAGGCCATAGGAGCTTTGGTATCAGCATGAACTGCAGACACCAGACCTTGTATTTGCCAGGGAGCCCACACACTGGTCAATGGTCTCCAAGCCTTCTTCCGACATCTGTTTGGTTTCTTTTGCTCTTCGTGTGTCTTTCAGCGTATCATCATACCATCTTCCAAGGCTCTTGACTGGCTTTCTGTTACTGTTGGAATGGTCTGGTTGGCAACACTGAAGACCACAGATTCGGCCACTTTTCCTTTCCTCAGTGAGAGACTCCGTGATTTCTTTGGCTTGAACTTCATTCTGGATGAGGGCAACTATGTCGTCCAGCCTCTCCAGCACGTGAAGTGTCTCATCTTCTCTGGATGAAATAACTGTAGTGTCATCCATGAAGGCCTTGAGAGGGGGCATCTTGTATCCATCGCCAAGGTCTGTTTGTCTTGCGTTGCTTGTTGCTGCTTTCAAGATGACTTCCATTGCCAACACGAACAGTATTGGGAAAATTGCACAGCCCATTGCAATGCCCACTTCCAAGTTGATCCAATCTGTTGTGTACTCCTTGGTAGAGAACCGCATTGAGAAGCCATTGAAGTACTTCTTGAGCATGTCGCGGATGTTCTTTGGCACATGGTACATCTTAAGAGCCAACTGTATCATCTCATGGGGTACAGATCCATATGCGTTTGCCAGGTCGAGCCACACTACGTCCAGGTCTCTCTTTTCTGTTTTTGCTCTTTGGATTGCGTCCCAGATCATTGCGTCATTGTCACTGTGTTCTACACAGCCAGCCCACGCCTGGAATGCCACCTTTCTGGACTGACACATCCAGTACTTGTTTTCCATGAGGTACTTGGTCAGCCTTGCTGCCATGACAGAGAAGAAGATTTTCCCTTCGACGTTCAGTAGTGATATTGGCCTGAACTGGCTGATGTCACTTGAGTTTTGCTCTTTGGGGATGTACACACCATCTGCCGTCATCCACTGGCCGCTGATCTTCTGATTTCTCCAAGCTGATCGCAGCAGCCTGTGGAGCCACTCCAGCACCTTGGGACATTTCTTGTACAGCTGGTAAGGTATTCCGTTTGGCCCTGGTGATGATTTGGCTCTGGCTTTGTCGACCACCTTCTTGATTTCCGCCAACGTTGGAGGCTTGTCATTGAACTGTTCCTCAGGGTTGGTTGGCCACACACCAGACCTTGAATGTTGAGTAGCGCTTTGCTCTGAGTCGAGTATTTTTTCTCAGATGCTGCTCAAGAACTCCTTTGTCCACACTTAGGGTCCCAGATTTTGGCTGCTCGAACAGAGTTCTGGCAAACTGGAAGGGGTCTCTGAAGAAACGCTCTTGTGTCTTCTTCTTTTTGCTTTTCCTCTTCCTCGCAGATTCTGCTTTGCTGAGGGCGCTGTGTTTTGCTTTCAGGTCTTCCCAGAGTTTTTCCAAGCCTTGTTTTTCAGCTGGCAGTGCAGTCTTCATTTGCTTCTTGAGGTTTTTCTTTTGGACCCTGATCTTGTCCATCTCTTCTTGGCGTCTGGATTTCTTTGGAGGTGTTTTCTTTGTTTAGACTTTCATCAAACAACAACAAGTAGTTTGATTCTTCCCGTGTTTCTTTTCTCAAAAATTAATGAAAGTGAGGTGCAATACCAAATGTTGCCAAATACCCAGATTTTCCCTACTACACTGAAATCCTTTGGTGATCTGACTATCTGGAAACACTGTTTGAAAAAGCTGAGAATCCTGTTCACAAGAATTGAAGCTTTGGTATGAGTTTACAATGGCAAAAAAATTTCAGATTTCAACACATCTGTCTTTGAGCAAAACGAGTCCATTGTGGCTGAAGAGCTGGTACTGGATTCGCCTATGGACACATCAGGATCAGGATTTAATGGCACCACAGCATTCGCATTCGATGCTGCTGCTGCCGTATTGTTAGTAAGAAAGTGTAAGATGGGTATCACTGCCAAAGATTTGCTCATCGTGAGTAGAGCCATGTGCTTTTTTTCCTTTGCTGTGGCTAACCAGGGCACTCTCGCCCACTGCTTGCACATCGAAACTTTCTTTACAGACTGCACAGTAGCAGGAATATTTGTTTGCTTCGTCTTCTCTCACCCAGTCTGACAACTCAGGTTTATCCAGCCACAGACGGCTGAAAGCACATTTTCCCTCTGGCATTTTATGGCTTCATTCATGAAAACCAGCGGTTACAGAGAACTGAACAAGCAGGAACTGCTAGACCTTCGCATGTGCGTCAAGTTTAAAAATTGCCCAAGTTACAAATTATCTGTCTTGGTTAAATAGCAGACAACAATGTGGGATCGCAACTATGTTGTAAAAATTGCTTGTTAAATAATTTGTCATCAACCTGAATGAAAAAAAATCAAACTGCCCTTTTTTTTTTTTTTTTTGCCACATTAAAAATTTTTTGGAGCCGATGGCTTGATTTTCAAAGGTTTTCAAGGAGGTAAACAGAACCACATTTCATTGATTTTCATGGGTTTTCAAGGCCTTGAATTTGGCTCTTGGAATTCAATGGGTTTCAAGGAGTTTCAAGGAGCATATGAACTCTATGTGTCACACACACACACACACACACACACACACACACACCCTGGTCACACAAATTTACATACATGCACATTCTTATCTCTACTCTCCTCCACTTCTTCCTTCAAGTCCTGTATGCAAATGGTATAAAAACTTGTTTCTTCTTTAAGGATGCCCCGGGAACATGGTAAAAACAGGTTTGGATGGATTTTATATAGCTTGTTATCTGTCTGTGAGTTCCATTCCTCTTGCCAGGTCTTTAACATAAGCCAGTGTTTGGGGTGTAGACAGCATGACAGTGGGCTGGTCTACACAACCGCAGTTCAAGGGAAGTAACCGCAATTTTAGTAGTCTCTTGTTAAGAAGTTGTTTCCTTTGGAGAGTTGTTCCCCTTAAATGGTTAAACGAAGGTTGTGGAATTCTAGATAATGTATTTTGATTTGGTTCTAGTTACTATTTTTATTCTTTGTATACAAAAATTTTGTTGGTATGTTGAACCGGTTTGGCTTACCATGTGCTTTTGGGAGACATCTTGAAATTGGGGAAAGGATCTTGGCCATTCTACAGGATATTTAGTAGCTGTCTTGTTTGGAATAGTATTGAGGCATGTTAAAGAAATTAATAGACTTATTTCCTCTGTCATGCTTATTCACTTTTCTTGTGCTCTCCTTTCTCAAGTGAACAGAGCTAATAGTCTAATCTTAGTGACCAGTCTAATTTTATCTCTCATTTTGATTTCCCTCAGCCTGTATATTTTCTGTCACATTCCTTTAAGGGTCATTGCTAACAATGTGTGCCTAGTGCTAAGGTTAATAATTTAGCCCAATATTTCTGACATTAAATTATCATACTAACAGGACATTTGTACAGTTAGGGCTTAGTTTCAGTGGAAGAAAAAAACTTTTTATTCCTTTGGTCTTATAGAATAACCCTTGTAACTAAGGAGAAGTGAGTTGTTTAGCTTTGTTAGCGTGTATTGTGTTGCTACAATTGAGCCTTTTCTCAGTGCTAGGAGTTTGTGGAGACAAATTGTTGTTGTACTGATTTAGGAATATTTTTAGGATGTTTGTTGGTTATTTCTGCACAAGGGCTTGAATGTTCATGTATGGAAGAGGTTGTGTGAGAGTGTGTGAAAGGCATAATGCTTCCCGCTAGTGGGGGTTAAGATTGCCGATTTGCTGGGATATTTTTTTGTGTGTCCCAAGATTGATGTTTTTTTATTGATGTATTCTATGTTCAGCAGCATAGCTCTTGTTTGTAGTTTTTAATAGTAGATTTCTTTACCATAGAAGGCTAATGTATTGTGTTATGTGTTATTCCCAGGGGCCATCCTTTTTCTTCGACTTCGTCGTTTTTTTTTCTGCTACAATTTTTTTTTTCCCCCTTACCCTTGCCTCCCTCCAATCTTGCCCAATTACCCTCATTTACCCTGCACCCAAAGTTGTCCCTGGTCTAGTCTGCAAATACCAATACTCTGCTACCCGTCTCAATATACCTGCGGAACCTCAGGGATGGGATGGTGCTTATGTTGGGCTGGACTCCTTTTGATGATTTATTTAATGTTTGAGGTTAACCTTCATTTTGGTTTTGAAAAATCTTTTTACTCAAAATTCATTGTTGTGTTCGGGTTAAATAAACCAGTGGTTGATTGTTGAGTTGTAGTGAGACAAAATTAAACTAGTGAGACAAATTGTAAGCCACTTGTTTTGTCTGCGTAAGCAAGAGCCTTCCTCGGCCCCTCCCTGTAGACAGAGTCAGCGTGACTTCCCCTGTTCTATATCCTTTTGTTCTCCTTCTTTCTCTCTTCTTCCTCTCTCTCTCTCTCTTTCTCATCTTGCTCCTGCTCTCTAAGTTGGGGATTACTGTGCATCTGTCTTCATTTCTGGCGCCCACACAAAGTGTGTCGACATGACAGTAGACTGATTAAAGACATCAAGACTCGTGATCTGTATTATGGACCGGTCAGAATCCCAAACACCCAACTTGTCGCTGCCTCCTGCCCCAGTGATCGAGTGTCCACATTCCGACCTGACGCAGGCCTTGTGTGGCTCGCCTGAAAGCTGAGGACTTCATCAATGGTCCCTACATGGTCGGGGTGACAAAGGACGGTGACCTGCTGGCGATGGATCACCCTGAAGGCGCTCCCTCCACCATCGCCTGTTTTGCCCAGGAAAACCCAGTCACGTGGAAGCATCAGGTGTCCAGTGCATTGAAGCATGTGACCTGCTCTCAACTTGTGGTGGCGGAGAACGGCGACATCTACTTCGCTGTCCAAGGACAGTCGCAGAGTTCAAGCCAATGCTGCAACAATGCCGGGACCCAGTGAGGGACTCTGTGACAGTGACCTGGAGAAGATCACCAAGAAGGTGGCCGAGAATTTACGGCTGACGATCACAGAACCTCCTGGTCCGGTGCACCCAGGGGCTCAACCTCCACGCCCAGGGGGGCGTGCTACCGGTGTGGCCGACACGGTCACTATACCAGACAGTGCCGGAACCAGCAGGAACGGCAGAATTTAAACGGCCAAGCAGTCGGCGTTGGGGTCCAGACGCTGACTGACAACAATTCAGGACCCAACCGAGGGCATAAAAAACTCCTCAAGGATGCCATCAACACCATCGAGGTCAGCCACCACAACAAGCCTGTCCGCCTAAGGGGAGTCGACGTCAAACTGGCGGCTGGCCAAATTATAGAACTTCGGGAAAGGTGCCGAGTGCTTCGCATGTCTGACCTCGTGCCCCAGAAAACATCAGATGGGGACTGAAGGTACTGAAGGCTGAGGTAAGAAAGAATGAACTTGTCATTTTTGTGCAAAACTGTAGACGCTGGGGACAGACCACCCTAACCCCAAGAGACACATTGGCAGACATCAACACTGAGGCAGACATTCTGGAGGCCTTGGTTGGGCCTGCATGTGAAGAGGAGATAGCAGTAGAAGGGGTGAGAACAAAATGTTTGTGGACAGTGGGTCCCAAGTGACCATCGTCTCAGAGCAGTTCTATAGACAGAACTTCGCCCACCCGGAAAATCAGGAACTGACAACACCCGTCGATGTGGTTGGTACGGGGGGACAGAATGTGCCTTACCTTGGGCACATAACCATGCAGTGTCGGCTACCAAAAGTCCTGGCAGGGAAGGAGACAGTCACTTCTGTAGTCTGCCTTGTGGGTCAGGGGGGTACAGAATTTTCAAGGACAGTTCGGATTATTCTGGGAACTAACATCTTCAGAGACTGCCACGATCTCTGGTAACCGACCATGTCAGATATGAGGCACTATTCATGCTGACAAATGCTGCCGACAGTAGCGATGCTGATGGCAAAGTGGGGACCATCATTTTGAAGAAGAAGTCAGTCATACCCCCTATGGGTACGGCCAGTGTTGTGGGTCAACCCCGGGTCAGAGACCTTCAGACCTTCCCCTCAGTGCTGATCCAGGAACACTGTGACCAACAGCAAAACGTTAAGGTGGGACTGGTAGCAACAAAAGTGGGCTGTTGAAGATCTGCATGATGTGAGACTGACCCTTTGCAATTTTTTCTGATGTAGATTTAGTCTTACTGAAGAATTCCAAGATAGCAGATGTGTATGTTGTTCATGCCATGTATGATATGCATAAGGTCTTAGAAGAGTTTAGTGGGTTGCCTGAACCACAGAATGTGACACTGAACACGCATACAGTCACAAAATCACACTCGCATCTCAGACACAGAGGGTTGCACAGGGCAGTTCTGTTTTTTGGAGAGAGTGCACCAGAAGAATGGTGCAAGAAATTTGCCCACCAACTCTCATCCTACTCTGATGTCTTCATCCAACATGATTTAGACATAGGCAGAACCGAGGTGGAACAACACGACATCCAACTCCAGCCAGGATGCACTGTCAGGGAGAGACACCAACCCATCTCTCCGAGAGACTTTGAGGAGGCAAAACAGCACATCCAGGAGCTCTTGGAGGCAAAGATTATTACTCCAAGCTGCTCGCCCTTTGCAAGCCCCATCGTCTTGGTGAGGAAAGAAACAACACCCTGCGGTTGTGTGTAGACTATCAAGCGGTCAAACCGTTTCACCATCAAAGATAGCTACGCCATCCCGAAGATTGATGACCTGTTTCCTCACCCTCAACGGCAGCCAATGGTTCACGAGCATGGACCTCAGCAAAGCGTACTACCAGGTACCGCTGACTGAACAGGCCAAACAGATCTCAGCATTTACGACACCTTTCGGGCTCTTCCAGTTCGAGCGGATGCCTTTTGGCCTGTGCAACTCCCCAGTGACATTTCAGCGACTGATGGACAAGGTGTTTATTGATATGAACCTCAGTGAACTGATCATGTTCATAGATAACATACTGATCCATGGTCATACACTGGAAGAACTGGAAGACCGGACCATCCGCTAGCTGGAACGGCTGAGGAAGTTCAAGCTAGAGCTTGACCCCCAAAAGTGCCTGTTTGGGACAAAGGAGGTTCGCCACTTGGGTCATGTCATCTCCGACCAGGGGATAAACCAGACCCGGAGAAGATCTCGGCCTTAACGACCTGGCCGATTCCTCGCACAGTTCACGACGTGAAGTCATTCATCGGGTTTGCTGGTTTCTACCGGAAATTCCTCCCTAAATTCGCCCAGATAGCCAAGCCACTCATTGACCTAACTGCCGGTTACATCCCAAAGGGCTGCCAGAAGAAAGGAGAGAAGAAAAACAAAGGTCTTACCTGACATCGGACATCACGCACATGTGGGGAGATCAACAACAAGCAGCATTCGACGCACTCATCCAGGCATTGACATCTGAGCCTCTCCTGGCAGTGGCTGACTGCACAAAGCCATTCACTCTGCACTGTGATGCGAGTGGAACTGGAATCGGTGCTGTACTGTACCAGGAGCAGGATGGGAAGAACAGAGTTATTGCATATGTCAGCCGATCTCTCAATAAGACTGAATCCAACTATCCAGCGCACAAGAGGGAATTTCTTGCCCTGAGTGGGCAATGACGGAGAAATTCCATGATTACATTCTGGGAACTCAAGTCACGGTAGTCACGGATAACAACCCCCTGCGGTACATCCTCCACAAAGCAAAGCTTGATGCTGTGAGTCATAGGTGGCTTGCTTCTCTTTCTATCTATGACTTTGACATACAGTACAAGAGAGGATCCAGCCCTTTGGATGCTGACGGCCTGTCTAGGCGACATGACCGGGAAGAACTTCTTGAGGATGCAGAGTACCATAAGTTCCTGGAAAACACAGAGTTCATCAGGAGGAAGGTCACTGAACTTGACAACCAGAACAACGAAATTGAAGACCGCAAGCTCCGTGGTGGTCAGAGCTGTGATGGAAGCCAAGGGCGTTAGACCAGCCAGCAACAACCAGGCCAGCCTACATGTGTCATCGTACCGTCAGTCAGTTGAGACAGACACAGAGGAAAACCTTCCAGCAGTGGAACAGCTGGTAAAAGACCCAAGCCTGATTCATGACGACATCCTGGAGCCAAAGGAGAACGGGATTGGTATTGTCAGTAAAAAACAGTGGAGAAGACTACAACTGGCTGACCCTACACTGAACTAGTTAGGATATGATGATGTTGCTTATAGCCCAGCCGACCGCAAAGGGCCATATCAGGGCTGTCACCACGTTAAAATGAACTCACAGGTCATTCATTCACACAATTCTTTAAAACACATCGTAAAAAAACAACAAAACTTTGGTAAAAATCTTTCCACTGTAAAATCTCAGATCCGATGAAAAATGTTAACCTCTTTGAACTGGGTGATTCAAGGGATAGAAAAGGGCCACAGGTTGAGTGCCAACATACAAGCAGGCATCTCAACTGAGATGAGGGTTTTCATCCGGGAACAAAACAAACTGGTGATGAAAGGTGTTCTCCACAGGAAAGTAGAGGGTGAGGAAGGAAGAGTGAAGTGGCAACTGGTCATTCCCACCTCAAAATGCCAACAGGCAATGTCAGGTGTGCACGAGGATATATACCATCCACATCTGGAGAGTGCACTTCAACTGGCAAGACTCCGCTTTTTCTGGCCCTTCATGGCCCGAGATTTGGAGAGGAAGATCAGGCAATGTGGGAGGTGTGTACGGAGGGGAGCTGCCCAAGAAAAGGCCCCTATGGAGACCATCACCTCCAGTGTTCCCCTTGAGCTCCTCTCCATTGACTATCTAACCATCGAGGTCAGGGGGCAGAAACAGAATATCCTGGTGATACTCGATCACTTCACCAAGTTTGGCGTTACAGTCTGCACAAAAGATCAGAAAGCCAAGACTGTTGCTCAAGCCCTCTGGCAGAACTTCTTCATGATCTACGGTTTCCCTCAGCGCATCCTATCAGATCAAGGAAGAGACTTTGAGTCTGAGCTGTTGAAAGAAGTGTGCCGAGTAGCTGGCATCAAGAAGTGCCACACAACACCATACCACCCTGCAGGCTCACCTGTTGAACACTTGAACCGAGAGATCATCCACCGACTCCGCAGCCTTGAGGATGAACAGAAGGAGGACTGGAGAAAAAGTCTATCAGCAGTGATGCATGTGTACAACTGCAGCATTCATTCCAGCACAGGTTACAGCCGTATTACCTGTTCTTTGGACGCCATCCACGCCTACGATTGACTTGGCGTTTGGAATTGATTTAGATGCTTCTCGGAGGGAATCGCCAAGGCAGTTTGTGCGAGACATGAAGAACCGTCTCCAAGAGGCCTACACAACTGCCTCAAAAAACATGGACAGGCATGCACTCAGGAACAAAGCACAGTATGACACATCCGCCTATGCTGCTGAACTTGAGGTGGGAGACAGAGTCTTAGTGCAACGACTAGGCCCCAGGATCACCTCAAAAGTGTGGGACCGTTGGGAGAAAGGGGTGTATGTAGTGGTCGACAAGCCTGGTGATATGCCTGTGTACTCAGTCAGACTGGAAGGGGGTATTGGGCCTGTGAGGACACTTCATCGCAACCTGTTACTACCAATAGGCATGCTTGATAAGAGACCAATCAAATCCGAGAGAAGAAAAGAGAGCCAAGGCCCAAAACCAAAACCGAAAGGAGCAGGACAGAACTGCAGGATGTCGAGGAGGAGGACACGGCCTCTCTGCAGTTTGAATTAGCATGGCCCAATTCAGATTTGAGGCCAGAGGCACCTGTGTTTGTTCCATCTGGTGAACCTCTGAAGACAGATGTGGGAGAGCTGATGGGAGAACCACAGGAAGATGAACAAGCATCTGAACCAGGAATGGGTTCTGGACAGGAACCATGGAACCAGCTGGTGATACACAGGAACCCAGCCAAGCCAGTGTGGACACGGGAGATCGGACTGAGGCACAAGGTGTTACTGACCCAGCAGAACCAGAGAAGGATCACGAGGATGGATCCATGGATGGGTCGGTTGATCTCAACCACAATGAGTCGGACGAGGCAGTAGGTTTTGATGCGGAGGGGGAAGAGCCTGCACCAAAACTTAGGAGGTCATACGACAAAGGCGGCCTGTGGACCGTTTGAACTTGGTACATAGAGTGGCAGCTGATCTTCCTGTTGAGTCTGCCACTGTTGGCAAAGCCAAGGATTTGGGACTTTGGTTGAGACAATTGGAGGAAAGTTTCGAGACCAATGGACTTTATTGCAAGACATCGGAATAAAGTTTTTTGCACACTTAAAGTATTAGTTAGAGATTCTGCTGAGTTTTGATTTTGAAGAATGTCAGTTTCCTGGAGCTCCTTTGAATATTTGCAGCAAAAAGATTCCTATTAGCCTCCCTTATAATCAAAGTGTTGTGGAACAGAGGTGTTTTCAGTTGTTATGGATTTCAACAGAACAGGAAAATGGTCACTCCCCCATACAGACTGTCATGGAAAAACCACTCTTAGTCCAGGACCAGCAACGGATCACAAATTGACAAATCTAAACATGAAAGCGCACCCTGTGGAAGAATGGAGAAAAGTTGGAGACCCATCATTCATACAACACAAGTCCAACTCTGAAAAGACATCTTCAAGAAGCAGACCTCTGGATAAAGTTCACACTACGCCAAAGATTATGGCCACTGAAGTCACCTGACAGCAAACAAGGGCAAGGAGGTTCTTCAAACAGACTGACATGGTCCAGATGACAAACAAAGACAGGTCGTAGATATAGCCAGCAAACTGTAAAGGTTTTTATGGAGAGTGACTCTCGTAGCTACCGCCTTAAGAGGGGTAGTAAGAGCAGCAGGGCTAACAGCAGAAGAGCAATGCCACCTGTTAGTCCCGACGTGGAAGGTCTGCAGGTTTCAAAAGAATATTGAAGCCAGAAAGACTGAAGGTTTTCTGGCTTTTAATTTTTGTTTGCTGAAGAGCTATTACCTGAGGTTTAAGTATACTACACAAACGCTGCAGCTCCTCAAAGTTTGAGTTGAAATGATTTGGTGAGTGTCAGCCGTGCTGTGCGGACACGTTTGACAGAGTGCTCTTCATACTCAGTATACGAGTTTACACGCAGCCCAAGGCACTTTTCTGACTTTGCCGGGTTTTTTTTTCACATTGCACCAGCTGAATCTATTCTGCGACTTTTGTTGCTGTACCATTCGGAAATCTTTTCGATATTTTCTATTTCACTGAACTGAATCGCTCCCTTGGTCTGTATCGTGGCTACCAGCATGGAGATCAGCATGAACCCCATCTTTGTAAAAGCAAACAACATTCCCAACTCATCCATCAATCGCCCAATGGTTCTGGAAATGTGTTTTGGCAAGAGAGAGAGCAGCCAGTCAGGGGTCACTGGCTGGAGCCCAGCAGATCAACGGCCTCTGGAGAATCTACCCCACAACTACAAAGGCAAGGAACCAGCTGCTTGTAAAAGGTATGGCAGTTAGAGGGTCTGTTCTACAACTCTCCAACAACAACTCATTCCTTTTTCTTTTCTTTCTTTCTGCGTATGCAGGCTGATACTCCTGCGGACACTCCCTGTGTGGACAGGCAAGTATTAATCCCATCTACCTAACAAAGGGAGTGGAGTTTGGCATGTATGACCGTTTTTTTATCCTGCCATTAAGGCATCCATACTCCAGCTTCAGGGAAGGTGCATGCTATGTGTAACATGTCATCCATACCAACGGCCAAACTGGCTTCCGAAAGTTGGTGATGGGATTTTATGTGTGTGCAAGATGTTATGCATGCGTTCACACAAGGAACCTTGGTTTATAGTTGTAGCCGGGTGCTAACAGTGTGTATTTCTTGGTCACCCGTCGTAAACAAGATATTTTATTCATGAGTTATCTTCCCCCTTACCTCCCTTGGTTGAATCTCAATTTTTATTGTGTAAATTCTGTAAAAAAAAATCATGAATACCTCAACCTACATAGTTAGGTATACGTCGCATAAGTCACAAAAATCAATGTATTCTATTCATTACAACCGTGCTGGACTGAGTAGCCCGTATTTTTCCCTTAAACTGGTATTTTCGACCAAATTAATCTTGGCGCCATTTTGATTTTGTCCGATGAACAAACCGTAAATAATTCTGGATTTTCACAAAAAGTATGACAGAATCCAAAGAATCCATGAATGCGCATTGAAAGTAAAGTCCATAAGCTCTCATTTCGTATATCGCATGCCTATGATCTTTTCTGTACAAGCTTGCGACTATACGAAATGACTGATGGTGCCGGTCCCTTGAGCGAGTCGCCTTCTTTGTTCATTGTCGGAGTTTTGATCTAAATTGTTGTTTTCATGAAATTCAGACTTCCCAATTGAAATCCTTTTAATGACTCCATTTCTATGATAGAAGCAACCGAAAATATACAAAAATTATCGTCCGATGGACCATTCATTGTAACAGAGTTACATTTTATCAAAGATCGTGTTAAAAGTACATGGCGATGGCCATGTGACAATAAAGCAAGTTTGTTTTCTATCAAATTTTAAATGCAAAGTTCACCGCTTGGACGGCATCTGGATAATGAAAATTTATATGTATAAAAGGAGTGAAATGCCAACTTTTCATTCATTACAAAAATATTTCATGCTGTTAAGTATTTTTCATCGAAACAGAGGAAAATATGACTTAAACTCATTAAAAGTGGGTTCATTCTTGGACTTTAATCATCAATAACTTTACACAGCCACAGAATTGTCAAATATGACTTACTGCATTTTATTCCTTGGGTTCTGAGGTTTTCATCGATACCAAATATGTTTGGATACTTTGAACGTACGGTGAGCTAGACAACGCAGAAGCTGCAACAGATAGCACAAATTTCGATGTTTGCTGTCTTGCGAGGCTCATTTTGCGTGCAGCGCTGCATTGTCTTCTTTGCGGTCTGGGCAAGCTGTATATATTTGGGGCGCGGCGTGAGTGCGAGCAGTGTTGCCTACAGTGTTGTCTACAGTGTCACTGAGTGTGCCTAGAGAGTGTCGCGAGAGAGTGCTCAGTGCGCTGAGTGCTGAGAGAGAGAGAGAGCTGCCAGGGCTGTGTTCCTGGTTTGAGCTTGCTATGGAAGGAAAATAGAAAAGAAGAAGAAAACCTCTGCTTCGTCATCTGTGTCTTCTTGGCTGCTGTCCCTTGGTTCCTGCACTTATCCATCTGCCTGTCTTCATCTGCACACCCCTTACTCCTCCACACCATCACATAGTCTCACGTGAAGGACTGTATGGGAGTCAGAACCAATGTTAACTCCGAGGGAAAATTCCCCCTGTACTGAAACAGCCCGGCGGATATTCGAACCTGCAACCCCAGGATCATGAGTCTGGCGCTCTACCAACTGGGCATTCATTTTAAAGGGTGGCTCCAGGGAGGGAAAATTCTCAACGTAAATGTGGATTGATAATGACCCAGTACCTGTTGATGATGCCGAAATAGAACACACCTTAGTGCGAGTAGGCTGTGAACTTCGTTCTTCTATCAAAGCTGAGAGAGCTAGAGACGCCAATCATAACCTGACAAGATTCTTAACAGGGTGTAGATTTGTCTACACAACTGTCCCAGCTGTTCCACTTGAAAAAACCTCAAGGTAAGCTTGTTCACGGCTAAAATTTTTCACAAAGAACGGTCAAAGATGTTAAGGAAGCCCGTCACTTGTTCCAATTGCCTTGAACACCACGCATCAGGGTTTCAAAAGGACATTGTGTGCTGTGCCTGCAAGCAATCGGGTCAAAAGTGGGGAGACTGCTTGTGTGTTTTCTCCTGTAAAAGTGACTGCAGCAGCAGACAGGGAGAACATAAATGCCGAGGGACAGCAGCCATCTGAGGCTGAGCCGGAGCAGACCAGCGACAGCCCCAGCTGTGGGTGGGACCAACCACTCAGAGGTAGGCCAGGAGAGTGTCAGTCCATACTCAGCTCATCCCTAAAAATCCCAACAGTCTCCTCGTCACAGGTCAGAAACCCCCACCAAACGCCCCAAAGCAGAGGGGAAGGGTAAGCAACAAAAACAGGATAGTGCAGGGTCCAACAATCACAGTCCTCCAGTATGCTCCCCTGAGGTTGGTGACACAGGTGGTTTGTAGACCTTACTTTATCGGACTGCCCTCTTACTGATGACCTGGACCTCCTCAATGAACTGTTATTTGGACTGAAAATATTGCATATGTGACTGTGCACAGATGAACCCATAATCTATTATCTTATGGATAAGTTATGCATATGCTCTTTAAATGTTAGAGGCTGAAAAAACAACATGAAAAAGAAACAGAGTATTTCATTATCTGAAAAGCAAAAGTTTGATATTTGCGGGGGAAAGTACACTTGCGAGTTAGCGGTTGAAAGAATGTTAATAATATCAGTAGAAAATAACTATCAAAAATTCAAACTGGCAAATGTTTATGCCCCCAACAATACAAAGGACAAGTTAATGTTTTTTTTTATGAAATTTACAAGAAGTGTTTAACACATTAATGAGCAAAACTTAATGGTTTTTGGTATTTCAACTGCATTGTGAACAATGAAATGGATATCATATCCAGTTTATTCCACAGCAAGGCAGAAGTGAAACAATTTAATAATAATAAAGAACTTAACACTTTCTGAGGTGTGGAGAACATTTCGTAATGAAGAGAAAGAATTTTTGTGCAGTAGAACCAATCCGTTTGCTGCTCACAGATTAGACTATTGTTTTGCATCAAAGAAAATCATAACTCACTGTGTTTCATGTGAACTGCTAACCATTGCCCACTGTGATCATAAGACGCTGGTAACAGAGTTGAACGCTTGTATTTTTGTAAGAGGCCTTGGCCACTAAGCATTTAATAATAGTTTTTTTAAAGACCCAGTTTATGTTAATCAAATCAAAAATGAACTATAAGACAAACTCTCAAGTAGTTCCGGTACCTATAAATGGGAACTCTGCTAAATGGAAATAACAACTTTTTCTACAGAGTATGGGAAAACGTTAGCCTGTAAAAAACCAAAATGAAGAATGTCTCTTAAGAGTTGCAGATATGAGCAAGAGAAAAGGAATTAACTCTTGACCCTGAGAACAATGCTACACAAAGCAAATGCTTATTTTTTCTTTTTTTTTTTTTTTGCTGTCCCAATCTCTGCGCCACCTCAGAGGCAGTGCACCCACGCCGCTCACTCTGACACCCCCTCCACAGCCACAGCCCGGTCGGCCCCGCCACAGCCCCGGCACCGGCAATCCACAGGGAGCAGTCAATGTCAAGTCGTCAAGAGGCAACCCACCGGAGGAGACACTGCACTGCTGCCGAGTCACTTCAGTGGCGCCTGTTCTGATCTAACATACGCAGGACACCACCTACCAAGCCCCCTACTGACGACAATGATTGCTTAGTCGTGGAGCCGGCGTGAGTGAGCTCTCCCTCCAGAGGGTGCCACCACGCCTGTCCAACGACAGCCCTCATGGACTCGCCGATACAGGTGACCCCAACGGAAACCCAAACAAGACCACAGACGTGGAGAGGACATCGAAATTGAGGTCACCATGAGAGCAGGGCATGAAGGGCCACAGAATTTGAGACTTTTAATTTATGCTGATCGATGAGAATGAGGATGATTAAGATGATGCTACGGATTTCCATTTCGGTCTGAGACTACATGACAGGGCTGTACTCTATGCTTCCTTTCATAATATATCCCGGCGTCAACCAGGCCCGAGAGATACAGACACCTGCAGTGTTGGTCAGGAAATTTGAGCAACACTCTCAGAAACGCATCCATTAAGTGGATGAAACTCGACTGTGTGGTCCCGGTCTTCCCAACTGAGCCCGCAGCAAATTCAACTCTGGGTAGGAGCCGGTCGAGGCAGAAAAACCCACATGACTTCTGATGGGATTCGAACCCACGACCTCCCAGCCGGGAGTCCGTGAGGCTAACCACTTCGCCACGGCGGCTGGTCACAAATGCTTAATTTTGAAATGGCAGCTAGAACTACTGCAGGCTGGAAAAGCGAAAGGTGCTCAGATTCCAGCAAGGATCAAGTGGACTGAAGATGGTGAGCGCAATACTAAATATTTTTACAATGTAGAAAAAGCAAGAGGCAAGAATAAGGTTATAACAAGATTACGTAAACAATCTGGTGAAATAATAACAGACCAGAAGGGAATAATGGAAGAACAGGTATCATTCTTCAGAGCATTATATAATCATACCACAGTTGCCCATGATGTAAGGGAGAAAACAAATTTATTTTTGCAAAACAAAAATGTTCTACGGCTCAATGAAGAGAAAGTTGCGTCTTGTGTGGGAGTGACTACACTAAAAGAAATGACCAGTGCCTTAAAACACATGAATAATGGCTCCGCCCCTGGCAGCAAAGAATAAAAAAAATTAAAAAAAAAAAAAAAAAATTGGCAGTGTTCTAACTCAATCATTTACAAAGGCCTTTCATAAAGATGAACTGTCATATTCACAAAGGTATAGTGTTATTAACTTGGTACATAAAAGGAAAAGAATTACAGAGAGATAATTGGAGACCTATTACTCTCACTAACTGTGACTATAAATTATTGGCTAAAGTTTTAGCCCTTCAACTTAGCCAAGTCATTAATGAATTAGTAAAAGAAGATCAGGTTGGATACATTAAAGGCAGAAACATAGCGACAATCATAAGATCAATTGATGACACAATTAACTACCAAAATAAAACTAATCAAGCAGGATAAAACTTTTCTATGGAATACCTTTGATATGTATGGCTTTGGTTCCAATTTTAAGAAAAGGATATCAATACTGACAGACAGTAATTTTGCATCTAAACATCATGGTGGCTGGGCTTTCTGAGCCCGTCAATGAATTGTGGACAGGGTTGTCTATTTTCTCCACTAGTTTCGATTTTAGCCGTTGAATTGAGGCTTTCAAAACTAGAAGCAGTTCAGTTGTAGCAATTAAGATGCCTACATATTCTTGAGGTGAAAATGTTTATTTAAAAATAAAGCAAATGGCAGATGACACCACTTTGTTCCTTAGAGATTGTAACGCTATGACCAGATCACTGGAAATATTAACTTCCTTTCAGGAAATATTTGGTCTCAAATTAAATAAGTTAAAAACGAAGCCATTAGACATGGGAAGACAAGAGAACAGAACAAAATTTGCCATTCACTACCGAAGAGAAAATGAAAAATTCTTGGCATTTTTTTTTTAAACCAATAAAATGGCAAGAAATATTGAAGATAATTGGAAAGATAGAATCGACCAAATTAAAGAATTAATACTAAAAAAAAATGTGTCAAAAGAGGGATCTCAGTGTCCAGGGTAAGGTCAATGTGATAAAAACCTTTCTGATCGGCCAGTTGGTCATGTTATGCAATATATCGATATCACAGAAATAGTCTCAGATTAAATGAACACATTTGTATGAATTTCTGTGACAGAAAAGGTTTAGCAACAGAAAAGCATTTGAAAAGGCTAAAAGAACAACAGTGGAATCTGATATTGATGATGGAGGCTTAAACATGATCAACATAATTGAAGTCCAGAAACATTTGAATTTGCAGTGGACTGGGAAACTGTAACACAATGAAAACTGGAAGTTCATACCCGTGTGGTATTTCCAAAAGATTGCCAAAGGACCTGGTGTTTTTCATTTAAATGCTAGGTCCAAAGAAATGAAAGTGGCTGATAGGATAAACAATGAGTTCTGGAGAGAAATTTTCGTAACCTCTCGACAGCAATGGGGCCTAATGAAATCAACAGTAAAAATTTTCTCTCGGGTTCCTGTTCGACAATTCTATCATCAAGTACAAAAAGTTATTTTCTATCAAAACTGGCAAAAAAATATCTATCAAATGAAACACATCATCCATTACGACGAAAAGAGACTGTTGTCTCTGGAAGAAGTACAAAATATCATCGGTCAAAACAGAACAAACATTCTGTTTGCATATAACGCTGTTGTCAACTCAATCCCTGAAGAGTGCGTGCAGTGGACAGAGCGGGGGGTGAACCTGAAGCATCCACACTCCCCTGTGATGCAAAGGACTTTGATTTAAAACCAAAAACAACATAAACGATATTTATTAAGAAAGATAGTTAAACTCATCAACAACACATGTCATTTTTGGCGTAGAAAATTTGGATACGAATGAGACAAATCAGCATGGTTCATAGCCAAAGACGCCACCAAAGACACAAGACTTAAGAGTCCTACACTGAAAAAATCTTACATTTACCTTACCAATATTATACTTAACAAAATGAAAGTAGCAGAAAATAATATTTGTTCTTATTGTAATGATCACACTTTATATGTATCCTATTTGTTATCCACAAGTCTGTTGCACTATTCTGCAGCGTATGTTATAGTACATACATACCTCGAACCTACTCAGTTTGCCCATTTGAAAAAAAATGTCAGGTGACATGTGCGAAAACGACTCGGGGAGGGGGGGGGGCGAGGGGGGGGGGGGGGGGAACTGAAAGAAAAGGAAGTAATTAACAGTCTTTTGTTTTATTCATTTTTGTTCTCTTTGTATGATATGCAGCACATAATGAGAGTGAGAGTGTCTGTAAACCACACATGAGAACATGTACAAACCCAGACACTTTGATATGAAACGGCGAAACATTCAAATTACCCAAAAATATGTCCATTTGTAAGAGAACAGGCAGATTATGCATGGTGTGTGAGAGATCAGTTTACAAAAAACAAACAAAAAAACAAAAAAAAGAGGAAAAAGACAGCGGTCATAAAAAAAAAAAGATAGCTTACTAAAAAAAGTTAGTAATGAAATTGTTTTGGATTTTTTTTCTTCTGCTTTTTTTTCCCCCCAGATGAAGAGGACAGTGTGAAGTACCAAAAAATGGAGAGGTGGATTTCGGCTGTAGGAAAAAAAAAACCGAATAACTCACCGCCTTAAGTGCTCCAAAATTTGTTTTGAAGATGGACAGCTTTGTTTCGTTCACCAGACCCTTTGTTCACCAGACCCGCAGACAGACTTGCCTGCAGGTGGAGACCGCTTACGTTTTGGAGACGGTGGGAGGTCGCCTTTTGATCTCCACACTTGGTTGGACTCCTCTCTGTCCAATGCCTGTGGTCATCTTGAGACACCTGCACAGAAAACACAATTAACAGAGGAGTCCAACGACAACGCTATCCCTGAAAATACCAAGCACACACACACACGCATGCACACACACACACACATACACACACACATGCACAGATGCACACACCCATCACCTCATGTCTGACCCTTCAAGTGGTCCAATGTCTTCTTCAGCAGTCCTGCGACACCTGCACAGAAAACACTGAGTTAACTTATGCCCCCAAATGTTGCCCCTGTGAATAACACACACACACCTTCCCCTCCCTGTCATCCTTCCCTTCTTCTTCCCTCCTCTCCCATGTCCAGCCCCCCCCCCCCCCCCTTCCCCACCCCCCCCCCCCCCCCCTTTTCACCTTTCCCTTCTTCCTTAACACTTCTTCCCTAACACCTCTCTCCCTATCCACTTCTATTCCTCTCTACCTCAGAATCTCAGACACATGCACACACTCGTCTCACATTCAGCTCTCCTCTCTGTCTACTGTCTGTAGTTATCCTGAGACACCTACATAGAAAACACAGCAAAGGTAATGCAGAAACCCAACAACAATGTTATCTCTGTAAATAAACACACACACACACACACACACCCCTACCTCATCTCATCACCAGCCCTCCAAATAGTCCCTTGATCGTCCTCAGCAGTCTTGCAACACCTGCACAGAAAAACAGAATGAGTTAGTATATGTCCCCAACAATGCTGCCCCCTGTAAACACACACTCTCACACACACACCTCCCCCTCCCAACCACCCCCCCCCCCCCCTGCCCCCCCCCCCCCCCACCTTCCCCCCCCCCCCCCCCCCCCCCCCCGCCTTGACCCTTCCCCCCCCCTCCCCCGTTCCCCCCCCCACCCACCCATCCCCCCCTCCCTCCTCCCCCCCACCCATCCCCCCTCCTCCTCCCCCCCCCCCCCCCCCCTTCCTTATGTCTCATGTCTATGCACACTCTGATTTCATTTGGAATTTTTGGTTTTGGTGCGGCGACAATTCTTGACACCCATTCTGTTGGACCAGAAACTTTTTTCAACTGCATTTTCCTTTTCAAAACAATACAGTTCTTTGGCAACTTTGTTTCTCAAATGGAAACGTATGCAGCTATGTTTGCGCGCACGGGAGGAAGAGATTCGTCAATGTGAAGAGGAACATCAAAATCTTTCAATTTTCCAATTCCGTTTGTGACACCGGGATATTTATCCAGAATGTCATCATCTTTCTGAACCAAACTGACTCCAACGTGAAGCACACCAAGCACTTCAGCAATGGAGGAGCAGAGCCAGGAATGATCAGGAATTTGGTATTTGTCAATGACTTGATCTCTGATAAGTCATTTGTCAATGATTTTATCTCTGATAAAGTCATTTTCCTTTGCTCCAAAATCACAGTCTTTTGCAAGTTGGTGCAAACGGGTAACATACTGTGACATGCTTTCACCCTCTTCTTGTCTGGCTTGAGGAAATAAATGACATTGATGGGGAATGTTCAATGCCGGCTTGAAATGATTTGTGAGCACCGTTCTTGTGTCATTATACCACCCATCCCATCCCCATTCCCCATCCGTCCTCGCTCTTTCTTCCAAGCTGTGTTGTTAAAACTAAAGAACTTCGACTGCTGTCAGCCTTTTCATTTGAATTGTAAGAAACACAAATCACTCACTCACACACACACACACACACACACACACACACACACACACACAAAGTGTGCACAGAATACTCTCACTGAGCTCTCTTAATGCCCGATTCTTCAGCTGTGCTGCGATAGCAACACGGTGATTACCATTGAGAACACACAATGAGGTTTTCACCATTATACACACACAAAGCGTGCACATAGTACTCTCACTGAGCTCTCTTGACTGCCTGGTTCTTCAGCTGTGCTGTGACAGCAACATGGTGATTACCACTGAGATCATGCAATGAGGTTTTCACCAATAAACACACAAAGCGTGCACAGAGTACTCTCACTGAGCTCTCTTAACTGCCTGGTTCTTCAGCTGTGCTGTGACAGCAACATGGTGATTACCCGCTGAGAACACACAATGAGCTTTTTTCCATTATAAGCACCTCATCTTGTCTCCCATCCTCCCCCCCCCCCAGCCCTTCCCATGCCCTCCCCCCCCCCACACACACAAACCTTTTCCTGCAAACTGCAGAAATTCTGATGAGACCCTCTGCAAATGGCAGCAGCGAAGTACTTTAGTAAGCTGCATGTGCCATCTGGGTACTGGTAAGACAAAAAATCTTCCTATCTCACCACCAGAAAAGTATGTTAACAAGCAACCAATTTTTTTTTTTTCCATTTTTAAAATTATCTTTAGTTTTTTTTTGTTTTTGTTTTTTGTTGTTTTCATAAACTACACACACTGACATTGACATGATGAAGACAACACTTCCAAAACTTTGTAATCAACATAAACGGTTTTTTTTTTTCACCATATTTGTCATTTTTTTCTTAATATTTTGTAAGTTTTTTTTTATTTTTTGAAATTATCTTTAGTTTTTTTTTTTTTTTTTTTTTTTTAATAAACTACTACACACACACTGACACATGACAAAAAAAATGATAATACAAAAAATCAAATATGGCATCGCCTTTCTAGTGGACAAGAAATGATGAACTAAGCATAAATCTCACATTATTACACTTGCATAAATGCAAGTTTAAGACTGGCTGCCAATCCAACAAAAATGCAAGCAACACAGGGGGCAGTAACCCCTGCCCACATACACACACACACACTTCTGATGACATCAAAGCCAAGCTCTTCAGGCAGTTGGACTTTCTGAAGATTTACTATGAAAGTGTCACACCAGATGCTGAGCATGGAATAAAGAAAAAAAAAAAAGAAAAAAAAAACACAAAACAAAACAAATTCTGCTGAGCAGCATTCAAGTATCATTACCATACTAAAGATAATTAGTGTGTGTGTGTGTGTGTGTGTGTGTGTGTGTGTGTGTGTGCCTGCATGTGTGTGTGTTGTGTTGTGTGAGTGTGCGTGCGTGCATGTGTGTGTGCATGTGTGTGTGTGTGTGTGTGTGTGTGTGTGTGTGTGTGTGTGTGCATGAGTGTTTGTGTACGTATGCCATACAGGTTGAAAAGATATATTCAGCTGGTATAAGTCTGACTGTATTACACCAATTGTGAATCAAGGAGAAGAACTGTGTGAAGGAACCAACTGTTGTTGCCTGAAGAGAGAGAGAGGGAGAGAGAGAGAGAGAACTAGAAACTATGTTTTCAGCTGAAGTGAACTGACTGTATTACCCCATTGTGAATCAAAACTGAGTTTGGTGAAGGAAACAGACTGAGAGAGAGAGAGAGAGAAGAGAGAGAGAGAGAGAGAGAGAGAAGAGAGAACTATGTTTTAAGCCAGACACTGAATAGACAGTCGGGGACAGAGAAAACCAAGTGGCACTTTTCTTGGTAAAATAGCTACCCAAATGAAGGTGATGGGTGGGTGTCCAACTACTAGGATTTTGGGTTTGTTCCAGATTTTTGGTGTCCAACTATAGTGATTTTTGGTTTATCAGATTTTTTTTTTTTTTAAAACTAATGCTTTTGCTTGTTGTTAATGACCCAGGTACAGAATGCAACAGAGAATCAAAGTGAATCAAAGGCAAGGGGTTTCAGATGGAATAGTTATCAGAGAAACAACACAACTGCCACTGAGAAGAAAAACAGTTACAAGGGAAAGCAAAATATCGGATTTTTTATCAATATCAAAAACAGGAAAGAGTGAAAAGGGTAAAAAGTAAAATAAATGCAAATAACAAGAGTGATTTTTTTTTTCTCTGTTAAAAAAAATTGGAAAAATGGAAAAGATGAGAGGAAACAGAAGTAGTGTGAATCAGGGAAGGCAACTGAAAGGGGGTGTGCCACTGCAGGGCAGAAAAACGAGTTAGTGACAACGGGAAGGCAACATTACAAAGAACAGTGGGGTATACCATGGAGGTAGGAATGAAAAAAGGGTGGACGCATAGGGGTAGGGGTGATAAGTGATGGTGGTTGGGGTGAAATGTAACACATATTCAGTGGACTAACTGCAGGGCAGAAAAATGAGTTTGTGACAATGGAAGACAACATTATAAGAACAGTGGGGTATACCATGGAGGTAGGAATGGGTGGACGCATACGGGTTGGGCACATAGGGGTTAGGGGTGATAAGTGATGGTGGTTGGGGGTGAAATGAAACACACATTCAGTGGATTAAAAAAAAAACTGAAATGAAAAGAAAGGTGGTAATATCAATTAGTAGCCAGGGTCAGATGCAGACGTGGGCCTGGGAAGGGAAGGGCACATCCTCAAGATCACCGCCTTGAGGAGGGGAGACAAAACCTTGGCAGCACGAGTCTGGGAATTAGAAAATAGAGCAGAAAGAGACTGGCGACAAGTGATAAGTGAAGCGAGAACAGGATAAGCAGAGGGTCAGGATGAATGGTGAGACTGGTATGTGGATTTCAAAAACAAAAACAGCTGAGTGGGAGATGCGGGAAATGGAGATCAGACAGGTGTGAACAAAAGTCTGCCAAATGAGGGTTAAACTTACAGCAAAGAAGTGGAAATGTGAGTGGAATTAGGGAAAAGACCAGAAGAAGGAGGGGGGTAGATGAGACAGTCAAGACAAAAATGTTAAGTCTGGGAAGGCGAGAAGGAGCGTAAAATGGATTTCATGAACAGGAGTACTCAGATGAAGGGTGGAAACATTGATAGTGGGACAGGAGCAGCTAAGTACCTAAACATCTCATCCATGAAGTGGTTTTGCTGAATAAGTTGCAAGTCAGAAGAACACGAAGAGTAAGAGGGAGTGTACATGGTCACAAGATCAGGGAGATAAGGTGCAGTGCCAGCATATGGTGTGCCTTGTGTGTTTAGAGCATGTTCAGTGTGAGTGAAACAGACAGATAAAAAGTGTGTGTGAGTGTGCGAGTGAGTGAGAATGTGTGTGTGAGTGAGTGAGTGAGTGAGTGAGTGAGTGTGTGTGCGTGTGTGTGCGTGTGTGTGTGTGTGTGTGTGTGTGTGTGTGTGTGCGCGCGCGCATGTGTGTGCCTGCCTCAGTGCATGTGTGTGTATACATCCATGTGTGTATATTCTATAAATGAGATTCTAGAACCGATCAGAAATAATAAGTTAAACTAAAGACAGAAAGAAAGAAAAAAAAAAAAACACACCACAGTTTTAAAAATATGAACTGAAAGAAAGTATTAAAGGAATCTTTAGGTACATAAACTGTTAATATGTTCAAGTCCACTAGAAAAGCGATGAGCCAATACACAGAAGCCACACATATGCACATAAAACAACCAACACAGTCAAATGAAGAAAAAAAGCAAACGAAAATTTAAATGTGGTGCTGCCGGTCTCTCTGACCTAACTAAACTACCTATCATGACCTATCCCTACCTGACCCTAATATTTAATCCATACCTAGTGCCCGGGCCATTTCCTACATAATGCTATTTAGAATTTAAATCTCATTGTTGCTGCTAGTTATAAATGAGCATATCTACTTTTTCAAAGGCTTTGCAAAGTACCAAAACTAATAAACAGATTTTTTTTCAATACATCAAATTATAATTACTACATTACAACTATTAAGCAGCAACAAAAACTTACAATACTAGCGCTCTTAACGCTATTACTGACGTGCCCATCAAAATAAAAAGAGACAAAACGCTACAGAACTGAATGTACAATAAGAACAAGGTTAGTACAGCAACACTATCAAAAACAGACATACTTTAAAGACTAAATCTTTTTTCTAAACAATCTACTCTCTCCCATCCCTGAGGTTAACTACGCTATGAACTGTTAGATTTGCCCTTTGTTCACTATACCCCTCTACATGACAACTCTCAACCCTGGCATTATCTCTGACCTACATCAAACCCCACCATCTCTGCACAAGACTTTCTTCTTTATGGCCACCTCAGGAACATGGCAGATGTTGTAGCCTGAAACAGGAGGCGACGATTAATGCCGGGCCCTCCTCCTCCTGTTCCGTTCCTGGCGCCTTAAATAGGACTCTGTTCTGAAATCGATGGATTGATACCGGTCAGGGGGTCTTCTGACACGGGTCGAGCGACGCTGTCCTACTGCCGGAGCAGGCTGGCCTTGCCTAGGCCCCTGTGGCTGTGGCTCCTCCACTGGTGGAGGGGGCTGATGGACTGCCCTACCGACAACCACAGGTGCCATAGGCTGGGCCTGTGGAGGGGGCTGATGGACTGCCCCCCTACCACAGCCACAGGTGGTGCTGGCGGGGCTTGTGGAGGGGGCTGATGGACTGCCGCCCTTACCACAGCCACAGGTGGTATTGGTGGCGCCTGTGGAGGGGGCTGATGGACTGCCGCCCTTACCACAGCCACAGATGGTATTGGTGGAGCCTGTGGAGGGGGCTGATGGACTGCCGCCCTTACCAGCCACAGATGGTATTGGTGGCGCCTGTGGAGGGGGCTGATGGACTGCCGCCCTTACTACAACCACAGGTCGTACTGGTGGGGCCTGTGGAGGGGGCTGTTGGTCTACCCCCTCCCCCACAACTACAGGTGGTGCAGGCTGGTCTTGTTGAGGAGGCTGATGGTCTGCCCCCTCTACAACCACCATAGGTGGTGCTGGTTGAGCCTGCGGAGGGGGCTGATGGTCTGCCCCCTCTACCACAAACAAGTGGTGCAGGTACATCTGCAGGTGGGGACTGATGATCTAACCCTCCCACATCCTGCCCTAACACTGCCACCCCCTCCCCTCCCTATCTCTGCCCTGCGTCTATCACATCCTCTACATCTACCACCCCCCTTCCTCCTCCCCCTCTCCCTCCTACATCTTCTTCCTCCCTCTCTTCCCACTCCTCTACCACCTCCATCCCTTCTACCTCCCACTCCCTGACTGGTCATAGTAAGACTCAGACCTGACAGTGGAGGACAAGACAGGCACAGGGGTATAGGCGGGTGAAAGCACCCGCCGTGGCTGCTGCCCTGGGGACCTGGCGGTAGATGTGGATGGCTGAGGCTCATCATCGAGCAGAGGGCTGGTGGCCTCTAGCACCGAGATGAACCCCGTGCTGTCTGTCTGTGTGCCTGAGTGCCTGTGTGTTGGAGCCGACTGCGAAGCAGTCGCACATTCCATAGTGCTGTCTGACTGGTCATGGCTGCTGTGTGTGGTGGAGTTGTTTTCATGAGTGTCTGCGCCTAACAGACCTACGGCAGCAGCCAGGGGACCTACCCTAGAGGCCCGGGTCGTCTGACCGGCAGCACCCTCACTACCACTCCGGGCGTAGGGGGAGAAGCGAGGAGAAGTATGGGACCTCCTGGATGGTCCAGGACTGGAGTGGGACTGCTCCCCTGTCCCCTGGTCTCCTGTGCAACAGAATCACAACGTCCACATCAGTTTACCAGCACTTGCATCAGAAACACGGTGCAGAACTAGATTCAATTCAAAGAGAGGGCCAGTACAGTGACAAATACACACATCAGTGACAATATGCACACCAGTGACAATACGCACACCAGTGACAATACGCACATCAGTGACAATATGCACATCAGTGACAATATGCACATCAGTGATAATGCACATATCAGTGACAATACACACATCAGTGACAATACGCACACCAGCGACAATACGCACATCAGTGACAATACACACATCAGTTACAATACATACATCAGTGACAATATGCACATCAGTGACAATACGCACAGCAGTGACAATATACACATCAGTCACAATACACACATCAGTGACAATACGCACAGCAGTGACAATACACACATCAGTCACAATAAACACATCAGTCCACTAGCACATGACACACATCAGTGACAATACAAACAGCAGTCACAACACACACATCAGTCCACAAGAATATGGTAGAAAAAATGCTGTCCCAAGCTGAATTCAATTCAAAGAGAGCAGTACAGTTACAACACACACATCAGTCACAACACACACATCAGTCTCAATATACATGTCAGTCACAATACACACATCAGTCTCAATGCACACAACAGTCACAATACACACATCAGTCCACCAGCACATTTCAGAAAACACTGCAAAGAGATGGATTCAATTCAAAGAGTGCAACACTCATACTTCATAGTACACACATCAGTCACAATGTAATCATCATTCGTCATAATTCACTCATCAGTCACACTACACAAATCAGTCACACTATACACATCAGTCACACTATACACATCAATCACACTACACACATTAATCACAATGCACACATCAGTCCCACTACACACAGCGGTCCACAGCACATGCCAGAAAAACTGTGCGGAGCTGGGTTCAATTTAAAGAGTGCAGCATTATCACAACCCGCACATTGACCCATAAGTCCTTCAAGACACAACTAGTTGATGTGATTATGGCAGACATCGTCATATAATACTTTTTTTTTTTTTTTAAAACAATCTCACACTGTATTCTCAAAATGAATTGATTATAACATCAAACAATCACAAAGTTGTCCAAAACGATAAGCATGTACACAACAAAACACACACAAAGTTTTCCTCCTGGACTGTAACTCAATCAGCCTATTTGCTCTTAATTCTGTTCTTCATCCAAATTTTTTGACTGGCCAAAGGAAATAAAATTTGGAGTAAATTACAAAGACAGCACAATGTTTGTCCTTTCAATGTAAGGGGAATGAGGAGCTGACACAAAGATACATTGAGTTTGTCCTTTCAAATTGAAGGGGACCAGCACAGAGATGCACTCTCTCGCCAAATCAGTGTATCCTTTTAAATCAGAGGGGGTGGACAGAAAGAGAGAGATTACACAAACAGAGTTTGCTTCCTAACGTGGACAGCTGGCAGCTAACTGTTGAAATAGCTCTGTGTTTAAAGAACCTGCAGTAATTTCAAGAAAGGACTGGTGATGAAATGCTTTCAGTGTGGAGATTATATAACTGTGAGGTCAGCTGGCCCTAATCAGGATTTACAGCATCCTGAGATGCACTGTCATCAGAAGCAAGACAAATCGGTTGTAAAACGATTCACAGACGGGGAAAAACCCAACACTGCGTATGAATCACTTCGTGGGTAGGGGAGAAGATCCCTCTCACCCACCTCCCCCGTCCAGCATCCCAATGTTACTAGTACTGATAATCCTCTTCACACTGAGCATCTACCCCTAACATCAGTGATAAAACATCATATGGTTGATCCACCCCAATATCTGCACTTGACCACTTCACACAGGGTATCAACCCTGCCACCCCCCCCCCCCCCCCCCCCCCCCCCCCCCCCCCCCCCCCCCCCCCCCCCCCCCCCCGCCCCCCCCCCCCCCCCCCCCCCCCAACATCTATATTCCCAAACAGCATCTGTGTACCATCATTAATAAAGTTCCCATCATTATCCCTATGCCCATAGCATACGCTACATATAAAGTTGACATCTTTATTCCAGTTCACATTGCATTGCACTATCGATAAAATTTAGATCTTTATACCCAGGTGCAGAGCACTGTACTATCAATATTTTTTTTTCTTCAGTTTTTCTCCTCCCTTGCATTACATTCTCTTTGCTCGAATACAACTTAAACATGTTTAAACACACGCATGTTCCAGTCATTTCCACCAATATGGAATTTAACATAGCTGATAATGTCAATGACATGAACAGAAAAACAAATATCACCATACATTGCTCTGATACATCATTACGTCATTTCAATTAATTTCAGGAGTTTACATTTTCACAAGGCTTTCTTCCCCTCTCTTTCTCTCTTCTCCCTCCCCCCCCCCTCCCCCTTCCCCCCCCTCTCCTCCCTCCCCCTCTCCCTCCCTGCCCTTATACTCAAACTTCACTCTAAGTCTCATTCTCTCTTTAATCCCACTCCCCCTTCATATGCACCCTCTTCCTACCTTTTTACAACGCTTATGGATGTCTGACTATCTCTTGCCGGTTGTTACCTAGTACTGTGGAAACATTATTGGGGGGGGGGGGGGGGGGGGGGGGGGAACAGGAGCATTTATTTGAAGTTGTTGGTTCTAATGTGTACTGCTTATATTAATTGGTGAATATGATTGACATAAATAAGTCAACATACATGTAAAAAAAAACAAACAACAACCTTGGCTCTGTGATGATTTTCCAATTTCTTTAAGGCATATTTTTTTTAAAAAAAGAATTTGGCATTTACTCCTCAAGCAGACCTGAATAAGGTGCCCATTTTCTTTCAAACTCCAACAGGCACATTTCGGAGCTATACATATATTTTTCAATACAATAGTTTCTTTTCAAATCTTCTATGAAAAAATTAAGTTTAGACTTACTTTGATTAAATCTACATTTGTAGATGAAATATTTTGCCCATAATATAATAATATCGAATATTTCGTCTGTTTGAGTTATTTCATTGGTGCCAAACAATATTAGTTCAACGTTAAATGACATGCGCACATGGTGTGCGGTTTTCTGTTTAAGTAACATTTTCAGATTTTGCCAGAAAGTGTAAGTACATAGCCATAAGTAGTCGTGGATAGAATCTCGTTCGCTATTGCAAAAAGTACATCTATCATTTTTAGTACCCCCATTTGTTTGAAAACAACATTTGTAACAAGGATTCTATAACAAATTCTTAACTGAAACCATTTCAGTTTTATTTCATTTATTTTATTAGCCAACTTTAAAACCACGTTCCAGTCAACAAAAGTATCAATTTTTTTTCTCCCAGTTTGAAAATGGTTTTATGTGTAAAAAATTGCATTTTTAGAAGATGATTATAGTATAATCTTGCACTTTTTTTTTTACACTGCATACTATTTGAAGTGCTTTTGGATGTTGATATCCAGCGCTGCTGTCTATTTTGATACCTCTTATTCTCATGTATTCTTTTTACTGCTTGTAAACAACCGACGTAATGTAGATAGTTCACATTTATTTCATATTTTCTGCAGAAATCCTCCCGTATATAACACTTTCTTATCTGAAACTCATTTGTGGTCTGCTTCTTGCTTTTCTTACATTAATCAGCTAGGACAGAAGAGAGGGAAGCACCAGCAAAATTATTTCTAAAAGGTGAAAAAAAAAGCAATTTTGGAACTATCCTAGAAAAAAAAAAGCAACAACTACAGCAACTAAGTCATGATAACTTAGCACCTCTGAACTATCAGGGTCTGTGGGCCAATCAAATGAGATTTATCAATCGTCTAGCGACTGGTCATTCACAAGGACATGAGATGTGACGTGTGTGCATCTAGCCACTGATGCTTGTATCATGCCAGAGGCAAGACGCATGCTTTTTCCGCCAAAAGAGAAATCAGTGTTTCACGAGGTCACTCCTCTCCTTCATATTCTTCTTTAACTTTATTGGTTAAAGATAGCAAGGCTGGGTCCTTTCCGTAATATTTTATTAGCCAAATTTCATGTTGCTGCTCAGATCAACAAAACAGTATTTGCCAGCTTTCAGCCTGGTACCGGTACCAAGTCTGGCAAGATGAAGATGAAAGGCCTGCCATTGAAACTAAGGACTGGAGAGATTCCAAACTGGAGGGAACATTTGAGGACAGGCTTCAAGATGCAGCTCAAAGTTTGAATGCAAAATGGGAAAAGAGGTTCAATGAATTTGACACTCATCTGAGAACTTCCTTAAAACGTAATCTTGATGCTGGAGACATGAGCGGAAACGATTCTGACGCTGAATGTGACGAATGCTATGTTCTTGTTTTACAGGAGGATCAAGAACAGCTAGATCTTCGGCAGTGTGAAAAGGCACTGATTGAGGGAAATGCGTGTAGTTCTACCTCTAGCACCACTAAGAAAGAAAACACTCAGTTGTTCGATGAAATTGAACAAGAGATCAGTGGAAAAGAAATGCTAGGTTCAAAGGTCAGTGATGGTTTGGCAACAATAGTTAATGGGCGTTTTAGCTGAAAGCTGAGTGAAATGGTCCAGAAGGAGAAACTTGAGGCTCAAAATTGACTGGAAAATTGCGCGAAATCAGTTTTGCCGTTGGTAAACAAAGAGACATGATCCAAACTTTCAACAGATTAATGCAATTCGGATCTGAAGATCGCACACGCTCAGCGCGCCGTTATAAGGGCCACAACCACGACTGCCCACATGGGAAGACCAAAATGAGACTTCATGACAGAATGCAGAACTGATTCGGAACTGCACAGATGGAACTGCGATGCTAGGACATGCCATGCCATGTTCCGTCGTCAAGCGATGTGTCCACCGGTCAATCCGCGCATGTGTGATGAAACAATTGACGTTACGGAACATTTGTTTGGTGGCAATCTTGCTTCCACCCTCAAAGACATATATGAAATGGAGAAGATAGGCCACAAGGCCTTATCTGCTGGGAAAAAGGGAAACATCCCCAAATTTACTCGCTTCCAGTATGATGGAAATGGGGGCCACAGAAAAAGGGTCTTTTAAGGGGCCGTCTCAAACAAGCATTTCCCAGCCAGACATGAGGGCTGTCAGTCCCCAAAGCAACAGACACAGGAGCAGCGCTACAACAGCTTTCCCAAACGGTGCAACCAGAGGAACAGCTTCTCTCTGTCTCAGTAACTGAGGTAAGTGATTTTGATGCACAGTTAACTAGCACTGTTCAGTTGCTGACACTGGAAGCCAAAGAGTTTGAAGCAGGAAGACTGACTAAATTTACAGAAAATTGGGTTAAGCTGACATCAGATCCAAACATCCTAAAATTGGTGACTGGTGTTGAAATTGAGACTGACAGTAATCTGGAAGACTTAGCTACTTTTTCATGTCTACCCCTCACATTCAATCAGAATGAATGCTGCAGAAACAGCTGTTACTGATGAAGAAATTGAAAAATTGGTTCGGAAAAAAAGTTAGAGTATGAGCACACTCATGGAGAAGTGTTGTTACCAGTCTTCCCTTGGCAGAAAAAAAGATGGATCACAGAGAATGATCCTAAACCTAAAAAGTCTGGACCGCTTCAGGTTCAGACTCGCCTCCCATCAATAACACCAATGACAATATCCCCCCTATCCCCCTCCCCCCCATCCCCCCCCCCCCCCCCCACGCCTCCTCCTACACCCCCACCCCCCTTCTTTTCCCCCCACTCCCTCCTCATCTCCACTCTCTTCCCCACCCACCCCTTAAGCTGAAATCAAAATTATGTCTGACAAATACAGCGCAAATCTTCGCAAACCCCTAAGTATATGACAGAGTCATCACATAATAATGTTGGTCGTGAACAGGAGAAGAAGAAGTCTAAATGAAGAAAAAAACCCATCACCATTTTAAGATGGACACTTTGGCTATGGGCTTGGCTTTTGTTTAGCAAAAACTGCTATATAATGGCATCCTTGGACTTACAAGATGCTTACTACTCTGTACCCATTTGCAAGGAACACAGAAAGCTGTCGAGATTCGAATGGAAAGGAAAATTTTTTTAATACAATGCGCTCCAAAATGGGTTGGAGTGTTTGTTCACAAAAATCATGAAGCCAGTTTTTGCTACCTTGAGATTGAAAGGACGTATCTCAACAGCTGTCTTGGATGATTCCTTGCTTATGGGCATTTCAGAGACAGTGCCAGGCAAATGTCATGGACACACTGGACACGTTACATAAGCTAGGATTCATAGTAGTTGTATCATCATCATCAATATTATTATTATCATATTATTATTATTATTATTATTAATTGTATCATCATCATCAATATCATTATTATCATATCATTATCATTATTATCAATGCAATTATAACAACTACAATTTCACTTTTCCAATTCTCTACATTATTAGAATTATGATTTCTGTTATCCTAATTGTCATCAGTGGTAGCAATGTTAGTTTAACTATCAACTGATTTCTAAGGTTTTATCTTACTTTCTATCCTATTTTCTACAGTCTTGCTCTTCTGCTTATTAATACGACTCATGACTACTAGTATTGTAGGCATTCTTCTTGCTCTCTTCCTCTTCTTCTTCTATTACCATTAATAGAACTACTACTACTATCAACAATTATTGTTAACATCATTATCAATATTATCAGTATTATTTTCATTATGAATTACTATTGTTATAAACTGTCTTCTCCCCCCTCCCTCTTCTCTTTAAGTTTCATTCTGTAGTTTTCCAACCACGCCACATTTCACCAAGATCAAAGAGTTAAGTGAGCGATTGTTCACCCTTTCTTCTGATTATTTATTTATTTTAAAATCTTTTTTGCTGTCCCAACGTCTGCGCCACCTCAGAGGCAGTGCACCCACCCTGCTCATTCCGACACTCCATCCACAGCCACAGCCTGGTCGGCCTCTCCGCAGCCCCGGCACCGGCAATCCACAGGGAGCAGTCAATGTCAAGTCATCAAGAGGCAACCCGCGGGTGGAGACACTGCACTGCTGCCGAGTCACTTTGATGGTGTTCAGTGGTGCCTGTACTGATCTAACATATGCAGGACACCACCTACTAAGCCCCTACTGACGACAATAATTATTGCTTAGTTGCGGAGCCGGCGTGAGTGAGCTGTCCCCCAGGAGGGCGCCACCACGTCCGTCCAAAGACAGCCCCCATGGACTCGCCTATACCGACCGGTGACCCTGACGGAACCAAACCAAGGCCACAGATGTGGTGAGGACATCGAAATTGAGGTCACCATGAGAGCAGGGCATGAAGGGCCACAGAATGTGAGACATATCTCTTTTTAATGCTGATCGATGAGAATGAGGATGATTAAGATGATGCTACGGATTTCCATTTTGGTCTGAGACTACATGACAGGGCTGTACTCTACGCTTCCTTTCATAATATATGCTAGCGTCAACCAGGCCCGAGAGATACAGGCACCTGCAGGTTGGTCAGGAAATTTGAGCAACACTCTCAGAAACGCATCCATTAAGTGGATGAAACTCGACTGTGTGGTCCCAGTCTATCCAACTGAGTCAGCAGCA
>JADBJO010010248.1:70000-74515 GCA_016801955.1 Conus betulinus
ACCAACTCACAGCTTCAGATTGTCTTCAGTCATTCAGGGAAACATGTCCCCTGGCAGCTTTAAGTAATGGGACAAACTGCAGAAGCATGAGACAAACTTAACATCCGAGAAACTTCATGCAGTTTTAACCAGTCTTCAGCAGTAAGTATCATGAATTTACTTTCGTTTCAATTTTTGGCTTAGTGGGGCACTGCGTATGTGTATTCTATATTTATCACTATCACTGTGTGTGTGTGTGTGTGTGTGTGTGTGTGTGTGTGTGTGTGTGTGTGGTGTGTGTGTGTTGTGTGCATGTGTGTGTGTGAGTGTGTGTGTGTGTGTGTTGTGTGTGCATGTGTGTGTTGTGTGGTTGTGTGTGTTGTGTGTGCATGTGTGTGTGTGTGTGTGTGTGTGTGTGTGTGTGTGTGTGTGTGCTTGTGTGAGAGAGAGAGACAGAGAGAGAGAGAGACGAGAGAGAGAGAGAGAGTGTGATATCATCCTCAAGAACTGTCCATTCACAATCGTGATATTAGAGATTATTAAAAGATAACAAAAAATGTAAAAAAAAAATTAAAAAAGGAAAATAAAAGGGATGGGGGAAGGGAGGAAAGGTAGAGGGTGGGGAGGGAAGGAGTGTGCAGTAGAGGTGGGTGTGGGTAGGATGTACCTGTGCGTATTGTCTTCCTGTACTGCTTTGTTAAGGAAGGCTTGTCATTTGCAGGGGGGAAAAAATCCTTGTTCATGCCAATCAGGACTGCTTTGTGACAATACCGGTCTCCGCTTTGCCTGCCTCAGCACTGTTGTCCATGCACAGCACAATGAATGCTGGCTGCACACCAAAATTGAGTGCCAAGGCCTTGCTTAAGGAGTCAGCTATTTATAGAAAGATGCAATTAGATTGTTTTGAGAATTTTTCTTGTGTCTGAAGGTTGATTTTCCTCATTTTTCTTCCTATAGCCATCAAGGGACAAAGCCCGGTGGCTCCAAGCTGACAGAAGGAAATCGAAGGAATGGGACTATTTTTGGGAACACTAGCTGGCCCAAAGATAGGGTCACAGACGAGTGCAAAGCCTGAATATGAGGTCAGACAAGGGGAAGGTCATGTATTCGAAGATTGTGAATAAAGTCATGGGTGGAAATCCCCCAAACTAGGTGAAAGGATTGGTAGGTGGTTTTTCTTTTGTTGTTTTGTTTTTCTAAAAATCAATTATCAGTATACTATGAAATGCTGGCTCCAATTTATGCTAGGTCTCAAAATGCTACATGGATTAGGTATGGATTATGTATTTGATGCAAAATCCGAATTCTGCCCACACGTGGCCTATACATGAATTTTGACATTTTTCAAATTTCATTTAAAACTAGTAGCATGAGACCCTCCCTGCCATCAATTTTCAATAGAACTAAGGAGGCTGGACAGAGTGATGGGACTTTGTTGGAGGTTTGGTTGGTTGCTTGTTTTTTTGTGGTTGTTTTTTAAATTCCTGTGCTTTCTTTCCCCTTTCACCATTACCCTTATTTACCTACTCAATTTAAAAAAAAAACTTATATTTCATTATTAAAAAAAATAATATGCGACTCTTTCTAGGCTTTTGTTTTCCTTTGAGAGTTGTATTTCAGGAGCTGATATTTATCCAGAATGAAGATTAAACACAATATGCCTATGCACTGTGGAGAGACTGTGTGCATGTGTGAGCACATGAGTAGTAGTAGTAGTAGTAAATCAAAGTCAGTTTCGTTCAATATCGATCACTCATTTTCCTTATTTCCTTCATTCTTTCCGTTTCTCACTCAGGGTGCATGCTATGTGTAACGTGTCATCCATACCAACAGCCAAACTGGCCTACTCTTCCCCAATGTTGGTGATGGGATTTTACGTGTGTGCAAGATGTTATGCGTGCGTTCACACATGGAACCTCGGTTTATAGTCTCATTCGAAGGACTGTATGGGAAATGGAGTCAGAACCAATGTTAACTCGAGAGAAAAATCCCCCTGTACCGAAAATGCCCTGGTAGAGGTTCGAACCCGCAACCCAGGATCACCAAGATTACGAGTCAGGCGCTCTACCAAACTGAGCTATTCTCTTCCCCATCCCCTTCTTATTCCTTTGCCCCCCACCCCCTGCACCCACACACACCACACACACACACACACACACACACACACACACACACACACACACACAGTTTTCTCCTCCCCTTCACTCCTCCCACATACAAACACAAACTTCCTTCTTTCCCCTCTCACTGCCTTGAGAAACTGTCATAGCTTGAGAACTCTTCAGCAGCCCAGCACAGGTGAGTGGTAGAAAACAGTTGGTTGTGGGGATAGGGTGGAAATGGTGTAGGGTATATGGGTGGAAAGAGGATGGGGTGTTCTGTTTAACATGTTGGTGTATCTACGGTTTCAGACTAATCTGTAGTTGTAGTATGTCTCTTATTAAACTGTCGTTTTATGTATATTTTTCTAGTGTGCAGATGACCAACAAGATGCAAAGAAGTCTTCAGATCAGGATATGTTAATATAAGTGTGTGTGTGTGTGTGTGTGTGTGTGTGTGTGTGTCTGGTGCTGAGTGTGCATTTCTGCATGTCCCCCCCCCCCCATCCCTTTACACCCTCCCCCCACGTCTCATCCAGTCCCTCTTTCCCCCTTCCCCCCTCCCAACCCCACTCTCTCCACATCTTTGTCCCTTTTTTTTTTTTTTTTTCTCTCCTATCAACAAATCCTGCACTCTTTGTTTTGAAATGCAGATTGCTGTTCAACTTACACACACACATACACTGACTTGGGCTCTCTTCAGCAAAGAATAATTTCCACATTAACTTTGCTACAGAATCAGATTTTTACTGTATTGATACCAATCCACTTGTCATAAAATGTCCATGTGGGAAAAAAAATGATCTTTTTGCCTCCTGTCACAAAAAATACCCTTACCTTAAAGGAGGTGGGTTGGAAAAACACACACACACACACACACACACACACACTGAAATAAGGATAGTTCCCAGCAAAACATTAGCAGCTGTCCATCCTATATAAAAAATGATTTGTAGACTAATTGTTTTTAGTTGTGCCTGGATGCCAGAAGGGAGACAACTATCAGTGCAGTGGCTTCACTGTACTCCCATTCACCTTGTGCAAACTGCTTGTAGTATCAGTTACGAGCAGGTCACTGTCCTCACAGATGGACAGACTCTTTGTCACTTCTGTCTTTCACTTGGGGGTAATCCTAAGAATTTCCAGAGATTGAAACTGACTGATCATACACAAACAAAAAAGTGAGTTTTCCACCCCCCCCACCCCCCCCCCCCCCCCCCCCCCCCCCCCCCCCCCCCCCCCCCCCCCCCCCCCCCCCCCCCCCCCCACCCCCCCCCCCCCCCCCCCCCCCCCCCCCCCCCCCCCCCCCCCCCCCCCCCCCACCCCCACCCCCCCCCCCCCCCCCCCCCCCCCACCCCCCCCCCCCCCCCCCCCCCCCCCCCCCCCCCCCCCCCCCCCCCCCCCCCCCCCCCCCCCCCCCCCCCCCCCCCCCCCCCCCCCCCCCCCCCCCCCCCACCCCCCCCCCCCCCCCCCCCCCCCCCCCCCCCCCCCCCCCCCCCCCCCCCCACCCCCCCCCCCCCCCCCCCCCCCCCCCCCCCCCCCCCCCCCCCCCCCCCGCCCCCCCCCCCCCCCCCCCCCACCCCCCCTCCCCCCCCCCCCCCACACACACACACCACACACACAGTTCGCTCCTGATACCAATCCTCTAACACACACACACAACACAACACACACAACGCACACACACACACACACCCACACACAACGCACACACACACACACACACACAACACACACACACACACAAACGCACCCACACACACACACACACACACACACCCACACACAACACACTGTTCTCTGCCTGCTCACCCACTCCCTAAAACACACACACACCACACCACACACACAAACAAACGCACACACACACACACACACCAACCGGCACAACCACACACAACACAACACACACAAAACGCAAACACACACACACAACCCACACACACAAACGCACAACACACACCACACACACACACACACACAAAAATCACTGCTTCGTCCTGATCACCACTTCCTCTAACACAAACAAACACAACACACAAAAACACCACACAACCACATGCACACTCACACACACTATCCGGCCCCTCTTACTTTCTTGCAAAACTTCTAATATCTTTGTGGACTATTAGCAACCCAGAAGCAGAGGTGAGTAGAAACAACGGTAAGTTGGGGGAGAAGGTGCTGCATGGTGTGGGGTGCATGGGTGGAAGGGGAACAGGGCCATTCTGTTTTAAACATCTGTTCACATTACTGGTTTCAAAATAACATGTAGCATTGTCTCTAAAAACGGTCAAATTAATGTAGGATTTTCTGCTGCGTAGATCACCAAAAAGCTGCAAGAATTTCATTCAAGAAAGAGAGAGAAAGAAATAAGAGCGAAAAAGAGTACGGAGAGAGAGAGAAAGAGAGGAAAGAAAAAAAGAAAAAAAAAAGG
>JADBJO010010249.1:10000-17500 GCA_016801955.1 Conus betulinus
AATGGCTGAGCTAGAACGCCCCACTTCCTGTGTTTGCCCCTCCTCCTCAGAGAGAGGCTGACACAGAATGCCCCACACTCCTCCCCCCCCCCTCCTCCTCAGAGAGAGGCTGACACTAGAGTGCCCCACACTCCTGTGTTTGTCCCACCTCCTCAGAGAGAGACTGAGCCAGAATGCCCCACACTCCTGTGTTTGCCCCTCCTCCTCAGAGAGAGGCTGACCTAGAATATCCACATTCCTGTTTTTTGTCCCACCTCCTCAGAGAGAGGCTGAGCCAGAATGCCCACACTCCTGTGTTTGTCCCTTCCTCCTCAGAGAGAGGCTGAGCCAGAATGCCCACACTCCTGTGTTTGCCCCCACCTCCTTCTTCCTGAGCCAGAATCCTCCCCACTCCTGTGTTTGCCCCACCTCCTCAGAGAGAGGATGAGCCAGAATGCCCCCCACTCCTGTGTTTGCCCCACCTCCTTCTTCCTGTCTCTTTCCCCTCAGTCCCTTTCGGAACAGGGACCGATCGAGGTGGCCAAGTTTGTCAGGATGCTGGCATTTAAAAAATCAATGTCTGACCTCTCTTCCTCGTCAACCTGTTCTGTCTGTCTCTGTCTGTCATTGTCTGTCTGTCTGTTTGTCTGTCCGTCTGTCTGTCCGTCTGTCTGTCTGTCTGTCTCTCTCTCTCTCTCTCTCTCTCTCTCTCTGTCCTTTGAGGTTGCTGACGTCAATTATTATATTTCCTGTTTGGTTTGGTTTAAGTTTCTTCATGTGTGTTTTTTTTAAATAAAGGAGGATATTGTTATGGGAAGACAGACAAATCTATTTTTTTAATTATTTCAAAACCGTGTTTGAAACGCTTTCTGCAGAAAGTCTTAAAACATGGCGCATGGTTGTTCTTGAATTTTCTTTTTCTTTTTTTTTTCTTTTTTCTTTTTTTTTTCGGGGGTGGGGGAGGGGGGGGGGGGGGGTTTTCCTAAAGATATTATATAGCTTTGGTGCTCGTTCTCTCGTTTGAAAAAGTTTGCAGTATTATAAAAAGAAAGAATGTGTGTGTGTGTGTGTGTGTGTGTGTGTGTGTGTGTGTGTGTGTGTGTGTGTGTGTGTGTGTGTGTGTGTGTGTGTGTGTGTGTGTGTGGGGTGGGGGGGGGGGAGGAGGGGGATTTGGATACTTTTAGAAAATATTAAAGAAATAAGTTTTGCATTATCGAAAAAATGACTCAAAATACGTTAAGTAAGTGTAAAGAATGGAAGACTTTTAACAGATATTTGGAGTCCTTTAAATGCAGCACTGTAAATGGTGTAAAACTAAAGGTGACAGACAGTGACATGGAACTCATGTGGAAGTGGATGGTCGTGGTTTGCCAGTTTTAAATCCAGCCCTTTCTTTCCCTACTTCCTCCTGTCAACGATTTTTTGTTGTTCTTAATCAACATGGCATCTGCTCTCTCTCTGGCTTTTCTGGTGGCAGCTAAAGCCCTTTAGAGTAGCACAGGAAGGAACGGACTCTGAATGGGCCTAGGGGGGGAGAAGAATGCATTTTGGTGAAATTGTTAAAAGGGGAAAAAAAAATGGTGCCGTTCAACCTGCGCTGAAAACGACTATGGAATGGCCCAGACGTTTTGAAGTTAAAAGAGCCAAGCCAGTGTGCTCCACTCTCCTGTCTTCACCCCTCTTCCTGCTTCTCTCTCTCTCCATCATGGTTCCTTCCTCAGTCCCTGAGGGTGCTGTGAGATCAAGGACAGACTGATGGGGGCGTCTTGGTTTCCTTTCCCATCAAATCTGGCATGTCCTAGCATTTTTTGTCACATCTCATGTCTTTGCGAGTGCCGCTCTGTCTGCCTTGTCTGTCTGTCTGTCCGTCTGTGTGTGTGTTCTTCAATTTAATGTCTATACACATAAGTGATTTTAGACAACCAAAACTAAACAAATAAACAGGGTAGTAAAGGAGGAAGGGAGGAGGGGGGGGGGGGGGTGGATAGACAGGCAACTAAAGGAGATAAAGAGATAGAGAAACAGTGAGATAGAAAAAAGATGAAGAAGTATAAATGGAAAAAAGTCCGTCTGTCTTTATGTCTGTCTGTCTATCTTTAGGTGCATGATTTTAGTTGTTGCTATAGGAATTTGATATAGTTTCTATTCTAGAATTGTTCTTCGTTAGGATGTTATTACAGAAATGCAGTTTCCTAGAATTTTTTTAGTTATTACAGAAATGCAGTCCTTTTTAGAATTCCTTGAAACTCTTTTCTTGGAAACTCTTGAAGCATTCCTCTTTTTTCTTTCATATTTCTTAAACTTTTTTTTAAATAGAAGAAGATGTATGTTCTGAAACTTATCAGAGTTTTGGTACCATTTGTGTCATTCGAAAGACGTTTGTATTCTTTGAAGGGGGGAGGGAGGGAAGTTAAGAATTATTGGGAAAAAAGGAAAAGAAATAATAAAAAAAAAGTTTGAAAGATGTACACAATGCTAAAAAGACATTTTGAATACATTTCAGAAATGGAAAGAACTGAAGACTTTTTAATAGATGTTCGTGGTCCTGAAAAGGCAATGATTTGATCAAAAACAAAAATGTAAACATGAAACTCGTGTTGAAGAGAATGATCTCAGTGTATCTATTCTTAGCCTTCTTCTCACCCTCCCTCCTCAGCAATGGGGATAGCTTCCATTCTTTTGGCTGCTCCATGTGGCAGCACAAACCCTTTGGATTAACGCAGAATGGAGCTGAGGTGGAATACGCCCTGGGCAAAAAAATCTTTCTTTGAACATGAAAGGAAGCAAAGATGCACCGAGAATGACTACTACGTACCTCATGCACTGAAAAAAAATGAAAAGGATGTGCCAGTGTCCCCCACAATTCTTGTTCATCACATCTTCTTCTTCTTGCTTCCTCTCTCCATTATGGCTCTTCCCTCAGTCGCGGTGGATGCTGTCAGATCAGGAGACAGATAGAGTTGTCCATCTTTGTTGGGATGATTGTCTCTTTTTCCTTTGATCTCTGGTGCCAATTTCCTTGCCATTTCTCTGTCTCTGTCATTGCGTCTCTGCCTGTGTCTGTCCTTGCCTCTCAGTCTGTGTCTGTCACTGCCTTTCAGTCTGTGTCTGTCACTGCCTCTCAGTCTGTGTCTGTCATTGCCTATCAGTCTGTGTCTGTCCTTGCCTCTCAGTCTGTGTCTGTCACTGCCTCTCAGTCTCTGTCTGTCCTTGCCTCTCAGTCTGTGTCTGTCCTTGCCTCTCTGTCTGTGTCTGTCACTGCCTCTCAGTCTGTGTCTGTCACTGCCTCTCAGTCTGTGTTTGTCACTGCCTCTCAGTCTGTGTCTGTCACTGCCTCTCAGTCTGTGTCTGTCACTGCCTCTCAGTCTGTGTTTGTCACTGCCTCTCAGTCTGTGTCTGTCCTTGCCTCTCAGTCTGTGTCTGTCACTGCCTCTCAGTCTGTGTCTGTCACTGCCTCTCTGTCTGTGTCTGTCACTGCCTCTCTGTCTGTGTCTGTCACTGCCTCTCTCTCTGTGTCTGTCACTGCCTCTCTGTCTGTGTCTGTCACTGCCTCTGTCTGTGTCTGTCACTGCCTCTCAGTCTGTGTCTGTCCTTGCCTCTCAGTCTGTGTCTGTCACTGCCTCTCAGTCTGTGTCTGTCCTTGCCTCTCTGTCTGTGTCTGTCACTGCCTCTCAGTCTGTGTCTGTCCTTGCCTCTCTGTCTGTGTCTGTCACTGCCTCTCAGTCTGTGTCTGTCACTGCCTCTCAGTCTCTGTCTGTCCTTGCCTCTCAGTCTGTGTCTGTCACTGCCTCTCAGTCTGTGTCTGTCACTGCCTCTCAGTCTCTGTCTGTCATTGCCTCTCAGTCTGTGTCTGTCACTGCCTCTGTCTGTGTTTGTCATTGCCTCTCAGTCTGTGTCTGTCACTGCCTCTCTGTCTGTGTCTGTCACTGCTCTCTCTGTCTGTGTCTGTCACTGCCTCTCAGTCTGTGTCTGTCACTGCCTCTCTGTCTGTGTCTGTCACTGCCTCTCTGTCTGTGTCTGTCACTGCCTCTCTGTCTGTGTCTGTCACTGCCTCTGTCTGTGTCTGTCACTGCCTCTCAGTCTGTGTCTGTCCTTGCCTCTCAGTCTGTGTCTGTCACTGCCTCTCAGTCTGTGTCTGTCCTTGCCTCTCAGTCTGTGTCTGTCACTGCCTCTCAGTCTGTGTCTGTCACTGCCTCTCAGTCTCTGTCTGTCATTGCCTCTCAGTCTGTGTCTGTCACTGCCTCTCAGTCTGTGTGTCTGTCCTTGCCTCTCTGTCTGTGTCTGTCATTGCCTCTCAGTCTGTGTCTGTCACTGCCTCTGTCTGTGTCTATCACTGTCTCTCTGTCTGTGTCTGTCACTGCCTCTCAGTCGGTGTCTGTCACTGCCTCTCAGTTTGTGTCTGTCTACCGATCTTGTCTCTCTAACTCTCTCCCGCTCTCCCAAGAGGTCGAAATGCATTGTATTTTTGTCCTGTGATTCGCTTGCCTGTGTTGTCTGGCAGAACCAATACCCTCTCTTTTAAAAATCTGTCCCCCCTGTCTTTGAGGTGGATAATGTTAATCGTCACATTTGGGATTCAGTCATTCTTATTTTAGTCTTTGTGGAAAGATGCACGATTAGATATTGAAACTGTGAACGTCTTCGATGGTAATATTCAAAATCTGACACAATCGTCTCTTCTTGAAATGATGATAGACTTCAAGTTGTTTCACTCACTTATAATGTTGAAAAAATGGACTAATAAAAGTATATACAGACTGAACATGTCTGACCGACTTTTGCAAGGTTGAAAAGAGCTGAAAGGAATTTAAGACACTGTAAACAAAATTGAAGATAACAAATGGTGACATGAAGTTCATTTGGAGGTGCATGGTCGCAGCTTGTCAGTTTTCAGCTGACCTCTCTCTATTCCCCGATTTGTGCCCACAACGATTTTCGTTTGTCCTCGATGGTCACGGCTCTCGCTGTGTCTCTGGTTGTTCCTCGTGATAGCTCATGCCCTTGGATTAATACAGAACGGAACTGATTTTGAATGGACCCTGAGGGGGAAAAAGCATTGTAGTTAACGTGCAAAAACAAAACAAAAAACAACAACAAAAAAAAACGGCGCCGAAAAACATGCAGCAAGATCAATTACCGTGTGGCTCTCACACACACACACACACACACACACACACACACACACACACACACACACACACGCACGCACGCACGCACGCACGCACCCACACACACACACACACACACACACACACACTAAAAAGCAGAAAGAAATGAAGAGAAAGGCTCTGCCTGTGCATTAGAAAGGACTGACTCTAGAGTGGCCCTGAAGTCAAAGCCCCAAGCCACCAGTGTTCCCTCCTGTCCTATTGTCACCCCTCCCTGTCCTCCTCTTCCTCCTCTTCCTCCCTCCCTCTCTGCATGAGGGTTTCTTCCTTAATCCTCTGAGAGGGATGGGGAATATGAGGGGAGGAAGGGGAGCAGATGTCAGATCAGGGATAGGTGGAGGGGGCTACTGTTGTTATCTTCATGGTCTTTTTGTTCCTTCAGCACCAGGCCCAATATCCTTATCACCCCTCCCTGTGCCTGCCACTACTCCCCTATCCCCCTCTATTTCTCTGTCTTTGAGGCCATTCATGTGTATTATTATATTTGGAATTGGATTAGGTTGCCGTTCTACAGCTGTTCTTCTTGAGGATGTCATTGTGGGAAAACAATATCTATCAAGTTCTTTGAATGCTTGTGTTAACGTTTTTTCTTTAAATGAAAACTATGAAAACATGACACATGACAGTTGTTTTCAAGAAGACTTGGTAGGGGTGGGGGGGAGGGTGTGGGGTGTGGGTGGGGGGAAGAATATCCTCTTAAACCGATTGTAACTCATGTAGTGCTTGCCTCACTTGGAAGATGGTTGAGGTGTTCAAAGGGGGTAGAGGCGTTGGGGGAGGAGGGTTGGCAGGCTAATATTGTTTTAAAAGAAGTGAAAATGTTAGAGAGGTGATTTCCATTTTGTAAAGAAATCTAAAATTCATATAAGAACTTGACAGAACTCAAAATATGTAGCGGGAGGTTCACTGTCCTAAAAAAAAAAAGCAACAAGTTTAATGAAGTGTATAAAAATACATCTTAAACAGTCATACCCTAATCATTTGGAATGGATTGTCCAGTCGGTCAGTTTTCAGCTGACCTGTTTCTCACTGTTTTTTCATCCACCAAACGATTTTGTTCTCTCGACTTGTTCCTCAGGCCAGCACAAGCCCCGCGGATTGACACAGAACGGAAATGATTCTGCATGGGCCCTGGGGGTTAAGAGCTTTTCAGTGCACGTGAAGAAAGGGCAGTTGACGAACATGTGCCAGGATCGACCCACAAGTGGCTCACCAATTTGGGGGAAAAAAAACAACAACAAACAATGGACGTGCCAGTGTCACAATCCTTTTTGTATCCTCTTTTTCATGCTTCCTCTATCATTTTTTGTTCTTTCCTCAGTCCCTTTGGGGGGCCGTCAGATTAAGGGCAGATGGAGTTGACCCTCTTTGATAGATAGTTGGTCTCTTCTCTATTTGAACATTGGTCTCAATTGCAATGTTATCAGATGTCTTCATCTGTCATTTTTGTGTGTGTGTGTGTGTGTGTGTGTGTGTGTGTGTGTGTGTGTGTGTGTGTGTGTGTGTATGTGTACATGCATGCGTGCGTGCGTGCGTGTGTGTGGTGTGTGTGTGTGTGTGTGTGTGTGTGTGTGTGTGTGTGTGTGTGTGTGTTAGATAATGTTAATTGTCAGATTTGGGAATTAGTAAAGATCTTGACATAGAAATCAGTCATAATCATCATGACTCCATGAAAAACAATACACAAACTATGCATGACTTTTTATGCAGTCCCATCTTCTGTGCCACCTCAACGGTAGCACACTGACGCCACTCATTCCGACTCCCAACCCACAGCCACTGCCCGGCTCATCCTGCCACAGTCCTGGCACCAGCAATTCACAGGGAGCAGTCAATGTCAAGTCATTAAGAGACGACAGTCGACCGGAGGAGACACTGCACTACCGCTGAGTCACTTCGGTGGTGTTCAGTGGTACCTGTTCCGAACGAACATACGCAGGACACCACCTACTAGGCCACCTACTGATGAAAATAATTGTTTAGTCACAGAGCCGGCGTGAGTGAGTTCTGCCCCCAGAGGGCATCACCACGTCCATTCAGCGACAGTCCCCATGATACCATCAACCCCCTACAGAATCAAAACAAGGCCATAGATGTGGAAAGTACATCGAAGCTGAGGTCACCATGAGAACAGGGCGTGAAGGGCCACAGAATTTGAAACTTTTTTTTTTAAATGCTGGTCAATGAGAAGGAGGAGGTTGAAGATGATGCTACGGATTTCCCATCCAGTTTGAGACTGCATGACAGGGCTATACTCTGTGCTTACTTTCATAATACATCCCAGAGTCAACCATGCCTGAGAGATACAGATATCTGCAGTGTTAGTCAGGAAATTTGAGCAACACTTTCAGAG
>JADBJO010010249.1:20000-30000 GCA_016801955.1 Conus betulinus
TTTTGAAAATTAATAACGGGAAAGGGCGAGAAAAAGGGAAAGGCAAAAGCAAATAGTGGTGGTTTTGAAAGCAAACAACTGCCGACTTCCCAAATATTTCGTGGCTGTCTCCTTTCCCAGACCGTCACAACATACCCACCCACCCCCTACTCTGCTTCCACTCCATCCATCAACCCTTTAGCTGTCACCTTCCTTTTCCCTTCACTCCTCATTCCCAACCCCCATTCCATCTCTCTCTCTCTCTCTCTCTCTCTCTCTCTCTCTGTCTCTCTCTCTCTCTCTCTCTCTCTCTCTCTCTCTCTCTTTGTCTCTGTCTCTCTCTGTCTCTCTCTCTGTCTCTCTGTCTCTCTCTCTCTCTCTCTCTCTCTGTGTCTCTGTGTCTCTGTTCTGTCTGTCTGTCTGTCTGTCTGTCTGTCTCTCTCTCTCTCTCTCTCTCTCTCTCTCTCTCTCTCTTTAAAAATAAAAGAGGAACGGAGAGTGTGGGCTGGGAAAGGATGGCAGAGAGGGAGGTGAGGAGGATGGAGTAAGGTGGGGGGGTGGAAGGGGAGAGAGGGTGTAGGTTAGATAGAGCAGAAGGGAGTTGTAGTTTAGAAGGAGAGATGGGAGGAGAAGGGGGTTACAGTTGGAAGAAGGGGGTTAGGCTGCTGGAGTGGTGTGTAGGAAGGGAAGGGCATTAGTGGGTGAGTAAGGAAGGGGGGGGGGGGGGGGGGGAGGGACGGCTGTGGATAGACAAGACAAGGAGGAGAGAGATTCAAATGCGCTAGTAGGAAAACGTTTTCCAGGTTGGCACATTTGAATGTTAATGCGAGAGGTTGTCATACAGTCTGTTCCATATCGTTAGGGCCCGGAAAGAAAAAAAAGATAGCTGTCCGTAAGTCTTAGTTCTGATATGAGGGACGATAAGAAGTCAAATATCAGAAGGAGATTGGAGCTAGCGGGGCAGAGTGCATATTTGGAGGAGATCCGACAGATGCTCAGGTCCGGGGCCACCGACAACAGAAAAGGTGGGAGTAGATAGCTTGTAGTCCGTTTGGTCAGAGACAGGTAAGTAGTGGAGAGAGTGAAGAAAGGGAAAAATATGGTCTGATTTAACAGCTCCTCAGATGAGCCTGGAAGTATTATTCTGGATTCATCGAAGTCTGTCCAACAGGTATTTGGGGAGGCCGGCCTAGTGAGAATTACAGAAATGGTCAAGAGTTACACCAAGACTGTGAATAGATGAAGATGAAACAAGATGCGAAGCTTATGCACTTACTCCCAGTTTATCTTGAATACGCGTGATATATTCCATAAAGAGAAAAAACCGTTTTAAGCCGTTAAAGCCGTTAGTAACGCCTATTCTGGTAAACATCGGCCATCACCTGTGACCCATAATGAACATACCTACAAATTTTTCAGAAAGACCGGCCAAGTACTTTCTGAGATATTCCATAAAGAAGAAAAAAACCGTTATGGGCCGTTATAACCGTTAGTAACGGATATAACGGTAAAATTAAACATCGGGCATCATCCGTGACCCATAATAAACATACATACAAATTTTCAGAAAGATCGGCCCAGTAGTTTTGGCTGGAGCGAGTGGAACACATTTTGACCACGGACTGACAGACAGACAGACAGACAGACACACAGCATTTCTTCGTTCCCATTCTAAAGTACTCCCTGTTCTAAAAGAACTGGGTGTACAAAAAGCAGTTTGTCATTACTGAGAATGGAATGAAGAAGAAAGGGATATTGAAGAACACTTTTTCGGTCAGGCTTGCAGAAGTTCAGTCGTATCACCATTCAGTTGCAGTGTTTTCAGTGTCATCCAGCCCTTTGAGGCAGAGATGCATTATCTGTGTCTGAGTCATGAGTGCTTCAGTTTCAGCCGTGGAGGCCGACTGATGAAGATGCAGACACACAAAAAGAAGCGGATTCAGCAGGGACCCCGTGTGGGACATCATATTCAAGGCAGATACGCCGAGAGTAGATACCATTCACACATACCCTCTGTGTATGGTCTGTCAGATAAGAAGTCATCCACAAAAGTGCAGCATCACAAATACCGAAAGACATTTTAAGTCTTGTCAAGAGGATCGAATGGTCAATGGTGTTAACGGCGGCTGACGAGTCAGAATAAAACAAAGCAGATATTCTGTCATCCTCAACCACACACAAAGCAAGTCTGAGAGTCCTTCAAGAAAAAAGTGTTGGAGCTATACATGGTCGTGTCTTCTTCATAGACCTCTCATCAAGAAGGTGTTTTCACAGGCCTTGTTGCTGTCACTCAAGTGCATGCATACGTGAGTGAATGAGTGAATGAGTGAGAGAGTGAGTGTCTGAGTGAGTGTGTGAGTGTGTGTGTGTGTGTGTGTGTGTGTGTGTGTGTGTGTGTGTGTGTGTGTTCGCACGTCTGTCTGGCTGTCTGGGTCTACGCGCACATTCAAGTGGTGTGTGTGTGTGTGTGTGTGTGTGTGTGTGTGTGTGTGTGTCTGTGTGTCTGTGTGTCTGTGTGTGTATGCGTGTGCGTGTGTGTCTATGTGTGTGCCCGCGCGCACGCGCGTGTGTGTGTGTGTGTTTCAGTGTGTGTGTGCACTCGCGCGCGCGCGCGCGCGTGTGCGTATGTGTGTGTGTGTGTGTGTGTGTGTGTGTGTGTGTGTGTGTGTGTATGCATTACTCTGTGTGTGTGTGTGTGTGTGTGTGTGTGTGTGTGTGTGTGTGTGTGTGTGTGTGTGTATGCGCGCGTGTGTTCGTTCGTTCGTTCTTTGTTTTTACGTCTTTTCACCATAAGTGATATTAGACCAAAGTGTACGTGAGTGAGTGCATTCTGTCTGTGAGTGTGAGTATGTGAGAGTGTAAATATGTGAGGTAATGTAAAACTGTGAACACTACATTAACAGAAAAGAGAGGTAATGTTGAAGATACATATAATAAACAAAATGCAAAATACAGAAACGTGGCTGGGTGGATGTGTCCCTCACCACTAATCTACATTGGAAGAAAAAAAAATCTACAGGAATGACCTGGTGGGGGTGTGAATTAGGGATTCAGCAATTTGTAGTAAAACCTTTGTATCATATAATAAATCTATGTTTTCTTCCGAAAAAATTCTTTGCTGTGACTGAATCAGGTTGAAAACCTCGCAGACTTTTACGATGGAATAAAATGTGATTATCTGTTATTTGTGCACCACAAAGGCAGTATACATTTTTGTTTAATTTTGTTTTCAAAGCGTTAATTTTTAGGCGGAAAAAGGGAAGTTACAAGTCTAGAATAATATAACGGTGCATTTGACAACTTTCCTGATACAATTTCCAATGAACTGCAGCTGTATTTTGTGTTAGAGTCTTTTCATCAGAACGTCTGTTAATTTTTTTCCATGCTGTTGTTTCTAGCAGCCTGTAATTTTCATGGAGTGACAAAGGAAGTGTCATGTCTACAGTCTTCTCTAAACCTTTTGCGCCTCTTTTAGCAGCTCTGTCGGCCATTTCGTTTCCATTTATGTTACAGTGCGAAGGCACCCAAACAAAACTCAATGACTGTGCCTTTAGCCGACAAGCAATGTAATAAATAATGAATTCCGTACATAAGGTCAGGCCGTGTATCGGTACTGAAGGAGTTCAGTGAACATAAACCCGATTTAGAATCCCCCATTGTCGCAGTTCTAAATGCTGTCATTGGAAAGTTCACCAAGAATTCTAAAGCAAGCATGATGGCTGTCAATTCGGCTGTAAAAATTGACAGCTTTTTTTTTTTTGCCGATGTAGAAACATTTTCAATTTTTAGTGCCGGTATGACAAAGGCCGCACCAACATTATCATTGTCAAGTATGGAGCCGTCTGTAGAAACCTGAAGATGATTTTGATATTTTTCATAGATACGTGTTCTTGCAATTGAATTTACTACATTTATATTTTCTTCTTTTTCTCAATTTAGAATAGCTGATATCATATGACGGTTTTAATGTTTTCCATGGTGGTATAGGCGCGAATGATGGTATTATTGACATGTCTTTGATGCTTCTTCCTTAACTTTCAATTAAATTAGAAGAATATGTTGCTATTGTCATTAGCGACGATATATTGTTTGCCATTTTAGGAAAATTATACTCAGTTCTTAGTTTCAATTCTTCCCCAATGAAATTGTCACTTGTACTTACTCTCAACACAAATTTTGAAGTAGCAAGTTCACAATGATCATCAAGCGGTAAGATTCCAGCTGCTCTGTATGTTTTTTCTTTGTTTGATGCATGACTCAGAAGGCAAAAAAAGCCAGTTTATAGGCTTTACAGTCAATACTTTGTAATTTTTGTAATAGATATTTTGGAGCACTGAAATAAATTTCTTGTCCAGAAGAAAGTTTGGACCTAACAAGTGCTGTAGAAAGATGGACTAAGGTTTCAGGGTCCATTCCCCAAGGTAATCTACTAATGGTCTTTAAAAGATTTAAGCTATGTCTTGCCTTTGTAAGAATATGCTCAAAATACATATTCCATGTCAGCTTTGATGTAAGAATTAATCCCAAGAACTTGACGTTTTGTTTATATTCTAAAGGTTCACCAAGCAGTTTTAAGATCAGTAATTTTGCTGGATACTACCAGAGTTAAATAGTATCATATTATTTTTTTTCAGGGGATAAAGATAGTCCATTTTGAAACATGTATTTTTCAATGTTATCAAGGTCAAACTAGTACAATCTTCTTATGTAGTTTGGGCTCTTTGTGTTGTCGACTTTTTTAAGGTTACGTCCATCCACATACATATATTATTATCTGCATATTGGACGAGAGTTACTTTGCTTGATACCGCCTTTGGCAGGTTATGTATCATGATGTTGAGGTGCAATCACTGAGCCTTGTGGGATACCCATGTCTAGACTCCTAGGGGCAGAGTGTGTTGTTCCCACTCTGGCCACCATTGACCTGGAGGTGGGGTCAGAATATTGTAGGAAAATGTCAATGATATGAAAACTTTCGCAGTAACAAAAAAGGGATTCAAAATAAATTTAAGAAGTGTAAATAAGTGAGGACTTTTAGTCAATATTTCCAGTCCTTTAGAGACGATAATGTAAGAAGATATCAGAAGTAAAGCGACAAACTGTGACATGAAGTTCATTTGGAAGGGAATGGCTGCAGCAGTTTGCCACTTTTCAGTTGATTCTCACAGATATTTCCAGAAGAGGGTCTCTTCTTCCCCCCCCCCCCCCCCCCCCCCCCCCCCCCAAAGAAAGCAGCTTTATTCAAGATAAGTCGCATTACACAGTATAGATACATTCGAATAAACAGAAAAACAAATAATCAAAATGAACAGTAACAAAACATCAGTCACAGGTACAACACAAATTTACAATCTGAAGGTAACAGTTCAAAAAGTACCTGAATGAGAGAGAAGGAAGAGGGTCTCTTCTTAACATGGTGATGGACTTCAAGTTATTTCTCTCACTTGCAATGTTGACAAAGGCACTCACAAAAGGTGTAGACAGACTCAACACTTCTGAAAGACGTTTGCAGAGTTGAAAATATATTGAAGGAAATGAAGACTGTTGAGAAAATGAACAGATGACAAATGGCGACATGAAGTTCATTTGGAGGTGGATGGTCATGCCTTGTCAGTTTTCAGCTGACCTCTCTATTTCCCCGATTTCTGCCCACAACGATTACGTTTGTCCTCAATGATCACGGCTCACGCTGTTTCCGGTTGTTCCTCGTGGCAGCTCATGTTCTTGGATTCACACAGAACGGAACTGATTTTGAATGGGCTCTGGGGGGTCGGGGGGGGGGGGGGGGTGGGTGGGGGGGGGGGGAGCATTGTAGTTAACGTGAAAGAAATGGCGCCAGCAAATATGCAGCACGACCGACTGCTGCGTCTCTCTCTCTCTCTCTCTCTCTCAACACAACACACACACACACACACACACACACACACACACACACACACACACACACGCGCACACACACACACACACACACACACACACACACACACACGTGCGTGCACGCATGCATGCACGCACGCAGCACACACACACACACACACACACACACACACACAAGAAAAAAGGCCTTGTCTGAGCAGCAAAAAGCCCAAAACCCCCCAGTGTCTGCTTCTACCCTGTTGCCACCTCTCCTTTTCTTCTTCCTCCTTCCAACCTCCATTGGGGTTCCTTCCTCAATCCTTGGAGGGGATGGGGAGAGTGAGGGGAGAAAGGGAAGTGGATGCTAGATCAAGAGTGGGTGAAGGGGGCTATCTTTGTTCTGTTGAAAGTCTCTTTTTTTTTTCAACACCAGTCCCAGTGTCTTTATCACCTCTGTCTCTGCCTGCAGCTCTCTCTCTCTCTCTCTCTCTCTCTCTTTAGGACGCTGACGTGCATTAAAGCATGTAGAATTGGGTTGGGTTTTCCATCTGCAGTTGTTTTTCTTTGGGATGATATAAGAGAAAGATTGAATCTGTTTATTCAAATACTGAAAATGCCTTCTGAATGCTTTTATGGAAACTCTCAAACATGGCACATGACTGTCGTTTCTAAAAGATGTTTGTGGTTGGAATGTCTTCTTAGATCAATTGTTGCTCAAGTGGTGTTTGTCTCATTCGGAAGATGGTTATAGCATTCAATAGGGTGGAGGAGGAGGAGGCTTAAACAAAATGTGAAAGAAATACAAAGATATTTGAAAGGGAAGTGCCATATTGAAAAAAAGGATCTAAAACACATTTAACAAGTTCACTGAACTGAAGACTTTTTAGGAGAGGATTACAGTCCTGAAAAAAAACCCCCAATAATTTGAAGGAAGTGTTTAAAACTAAAGATGGCAAACAGCGACGTCATACTCATTTGGGAATGGAGGGTCACAGATCGTTGGTTTTCATCTGGCCTGTTTTTTGCGCCCGCCTCATTCCTCAAACGATTCTGTTGTCCTCAATGGGGATGACATCTGCTCTATCAAGCTGTTCCTCTTGTCAGTTCAAGCCCTTTGGATGAACACAGAATGGAACTGATTCTGAGTGGGCCATGGATGGAAAGCATTTCTTTGGGAAGTGGGAGGAAAGGCAGCTGACAAACATGTGCTGTGAATGACCATTCAGCAGCACACGAATTTGGGGGGTGGGGAGGGGGGGAAGGAGGATGTGCTAGTGTCCCTTTCCTCTTTAGTATCCCCCTTTTCATGCTTCTTCTATCATTCCTCCCTCCTCAGTCCCTGTGTGGACAGTCAAATCAACAGCCAATGAGAGAGACCATCTCTAACAGGAAGCTGGTCTCTTTTCCATTCGAACATTGGTCTCAATTTCTGTGTTATCTCCCTGTCTCTCTCTGTCACTGTCCTTCGGACTCTCTCTGTCTCGTTCTCTCTCTCTCTCTCTCTCTCTCTCTCTCTCTCTCTCTCTCTCTCTCTCTCACACACACACACACACACACACACACACACGCACACACACACGCACGCACGCATTTACGCACGCACACACACACACACACACACACACACACACACACACACACACACACACACACAGATAATTTTGATTATCACAATTAGGATTTAGTAAGATATTAACTCTGAAGTCAGTGTTCATCATGATGTCTCCTTGGAACGACACACAAATCTTTCACGTGGAAATTGTAAACGTCTTTTGAACACAGTTCATTGTAACATTCAAAACGTGACCCTGTTTTCTCATCTGTGCTATAAAGGTAGTGGTCTCTTCATACTGTGATTTTAGCCTGCAGTCATTTGAAATCACTTGAGACGTTACAAAACGTACTTCAAATACTCTTAATTAAGACAGTTTAGAATGACGTACATGTCTGAAAGAGGTTTGCAGCGTCAAAATGAGACTTAATTGATTTAAGACAGTGTACTCAAGATGACAACTAGCGACATGAAGCTCATTTCCGTGCGGATGGTCTTATTTTTTTGTCAGTTGCACGTGACCCGCTAATGCCCATCTTTGTCTCCAAAAGGATTTTTTTTTCTCCTGACTGAGGGCGGCTTCCGTTCTCTCTGGCTGTGCTTCGTGGCGGCACAAGCCCTTTGGATTAACACAGAACGGAACTGATTGTGAGTGGGCCCTGGGGGAAAAAGCATCGCCGTTGACGCGAGAAACGGCGCTGGCAAATCTGCCTTGACACTGACAGACACATGGACACACACGCACGCACACACACACACACACACACACACACACACACGCACGAACACACGCACGCACGCACGCACACACACACACACCACACTCCCACACACACACACACTGTCCCCCCCCCCTGCCCCTCATCCCCAGTCCTGGCCCTCACTCCCCCCTTCCCCCCTACCCCACTTCCCCGTTCTGTCTTTACCTCTCCTCCTTCTCTACTAACTACTTTTTCTCTCTCTCCATCCTGTCAATTCACGGACAGATGCAGATGGAGGGGAGGGTGGAGGGGGGAGCATCTTTGTCAGGACGCTGGTCTCTTTTCCCCTTTTGAGCATTTGTCATGGTCACCTTGCCACCTCTCTTTCTCTTTGTGTTGCTGCCAATCACATAGAAATGACAGAGATGGGTGTGGGTGTGTATTGGAGATCAGGGACGGGTAAGCGTCCTTTTTATACTACTGAGGACCATGGAACACTTAATAACCCAAAATAGAGAGAACAGAACGAACAAATTTTTTTTTCTATTGAGGGAAAAGAATAAGCACATAAAAAGCTTCTTTACGTCTTGTCCTTATAGAAGTAAATTTATGGGGAAAAAAAAAAAAACCTCAACACTAATATAACAGTGGAAAAATAAAGTATAACAAAATGTTCAAAATATCACACTCCAAAATGATGTTCAATAAATACAAAACGTCAGTACATACGTAGGAGCGACAAAGGAGTTACAGGAGAAAAGACGTGGAAATGGGAGGGGAAGGGAGGGGGTAAACAGTGGGAGGGAGTGAGGAGTAGATTGGTGCTGAGTAGGGGGGAGGGGGGGGGGGGGGGGGGGAAGAAAAGGAGGAGTGGTGGGATGAAGGAGGAGGGCACATAGGAATTAACTAAGCAGGGCACAAGAAGTTTTTTCCATTATTGAGGGAATTAGAAATCGTAGTAAATGTATATCACAGTGAATAAGAGTACATGTACAGTAAAATGACAGCAAAATACATGGAGGAGAAAAAAAAAAGTAGACAGAGAGAGAGAGAGAGAGAGAGAGAGAGAGAGAGAGAGAGAGAGAGAGAACGACAGTTATGATGACCAATGTGTTTAAATGTTAGGCCCCACTGACTGATACCTATGGTGACTTCATACATTCTATGTATAAATGATAAGTAGTAGACACTAGGCAGTGTAACATTATACATATTTTAAAGTTATTTTTCTTCATCCATTTCGTCAGTATGTCCGTCTCTAATAGCTTTACATACAAAAGCGCAACGCTTTGTACCAGCTCACTATGTGTTGGCATTAGAAGGGTTAATAATTGGAACAGGGACGGTCGCTGGTCGTACTTATCACGTATGAATTTTTTAAACTTCTTTTTTTTATTCAAGTAAGTGCATGGAGAACAACCTAGGGGAAAATAAAGAGAAAAAGAAATGAAAGGAAATGGCATAGAAAAAATGTAACATCATTTTACATTTTGAAGACAAAAGTTTACAACATGAATTCTTTTCTTAAATCATCGTAGGCCGGATGCCAAAGTAGCAAATGCATTTCATTCTTAGTCACGCGCCGTGACAAAAATGGACAGTCGATCTCAGTATCTGACTGATCGCTATGACCTATAGAATGAACTTTGATAAATCATACGCAAAGTCTAAAGCGTGTTAGAGCACGTCTGACAAACTTATCTACGTCTAAAGTCATATAAAGTTCCACTTCAAATGGCAGTTTTCACTGCTACTACAGAGAGAGAGAGAGAGAGAGAGAGAGAGAGAGAGAGAGAGAGAGAGACAGACAGACAGACAGACAGACAGACGGACAGAGACAGAGAGACAGACAGACACACACATACACACAGACTGACAGACAGAGAAAAACAGACACACAGAGGGGGGAGGG
>JADBJO010010249.1:55000-62500 GCA_016801955.1 Conus betulinus
GATACTGACGCCGAAGTCTACACAGAAAGGGTAATAATTTGATATTTTTTCCTTTAAGGATGAAAGGGAAATGTCCTTTTTGTTACATATGAAGGCATTTTTGCACGAAAAAACGTAACAATATAATATTTCGAATAGATAACTCACCCCCAAATTTAATTGTTACTTTTTTTTAGGAGACTCCTCCATTGGTACATTTGACATCGTATCAAAGATGTATAATAAATCACTTATGACTGGGGGGGAGGGGGTGGGGGGAGGGGAGAGGGGACTAGGGGAAAAAAGGAAAACGAAAAATGTTACATGGTTCAGCTGAACTGGTCAAGTGTGACCAGATCATCGTTCTCTCTCTGTCGTTGTTTTGTTTGTTTATTCGTTTGTTAGTTTCGTATGCATAGGTTGTTGAAACACGCGTTCACTTTGCAGCCACCCGACCCTAAGCGGGGGTTTCTTCCATACTGAACGAGTCTTGAATCCTGTTTCTGAAATCTGAGAGTGTGGATTGCGAGTGACGGGCCTTTAGAATGCGACGGTCTCAGTTCTTTCCCCTGAACTGATCAAGTTACTGGATCGGTTTGCCTTGTATGATGGCTGTGTGTTGAACTGCAGGTTTTTTTTTTTAAATTTTAGGAAGCGCCAAGACAAGATCGCAATAAAAACAACAAACTGCAACAACATACGTGAGAACAAATACAGTCTGCCACATAGTAGGCTGATGAGTGGATGCACTGGAAATGAAGACATGACAGAGAAGAAAACAAGAGATGCGCACAGAGAGAGGAGCCAGAGATGAAAAGTGTGCCACAGTATTGAATATTTCCTTTTCTTTACCTGAAGTCAATCAATTATTAAATCAAACCATCTGGTGCCGATTCAACAAACAACAAAAAAAAACAAAAAACACTATAAAAACACGTTGCTTGGTGTGGTTGATGAAAAATACTCATTTAATTAATTATGAGCATGTTAACAACATTCCTCATTTAGAAGTCAAAAATATGTACCAGTACAGAAATTTCGTATTTTATAAAGCATTTTAAATAAATTAAAACAAAATTGATGCCTTACCACCATTAACCAGGCATGTCTTTACCTCTTGTGATGTCTTTATCAGATTTAAAGTTGTCTTTACAATGTCGTTTTTTTTTTTTCCCCTTTAATTTGTAGACCAGTTAAGCATATACTTTAAGATTACTTGCAGGTATATTGTAGGGATGTTTAGAAGGACATTTATATGTACTTAGATAACCACATGATGCATACACTTACACAGTCACAGACAATTATGCATCTTTCTCTCTGTCTGTCTCCCCCCCCCCCCCTCCTCCTCCTCTCTCTCTCTCTCTCTCTCTCTCTCTCTCTCTCTCTCTCTCTCTCTCTCTCTCTCTCTCTTCGTGTAATATCACAGACGTGAGCAGACGTAAAACTGAAGCACTGCTACTACAATGGAGAAAACGCAGGAGAGCGAAGTGAGCGGGAGATGAGGGGGCGGGGGAATAGTGGATGATGAGGAAAAGGGTTGAGACACCAAAATTAAAAAAAAAAAAAAAAGGAAGGAAGGAAGGAAGGAAGGAAGGAGGGTTTTAAAGGAAAAGAAGGACGAGTGGCGGCGGAGGGTCAGTAAAGGGGAGGAGGAAGGGGGAGGAGGGGGAAGGGGGTCTGTAGGGGGGAAGGGACTTGAAACCTGTCAGTTTAATACTGAACGATCGCGTAACGCTACGCTAGGCTGGTGATCTCATTTCTACGCATGACGTTTGTAAGTTGATGTAAAAAGAAAAAAAAAAAAAGAAAAAGAAAAGAATCCGTTGAAAATAAAGAAATAAAGAGAAAAAGGAGAGAAGAAGGAAGGGTGGTACAGGTGGAGTGGGGGGGGGGGGGGGGGGGGGGGGTTGGGGGAGCGGTGGAGGGGGTAGAGAAGAAAGGAAAAAAAAAAAAGAAAGAAGAATGAAAGTGACGATGTAGACACAGGCTTTTTTTTTTTTCTCGTGGTTTTGCGTCCTCAACTTTTGCTATACTCCATGTTTTCCCTAACTTTTTTTTCTTCTCTTTCCTTCCTCTTTCTGTCTTCTGTTTTCGCTGTTCTTTCCCCCTCCCGCACTTTCCTCTTAAGCCATATCTGCTGGGAATACTTCTTCCTTTCTCTCTCTCTCTCTCTCTCCCTTCCCCCCCTCCGACACCCTCCTTCTGCTTCATTTCCATTTTCTCTTTTTTCTTTTGTTCATCTTCTTCTTCTGCTTTTCTTTCTTTTTGGTTGTTTTGCATTTCTCTTTCACTTTTGTTCTACCTTTTTTTTTATTTTATTTCTTTTTCTTCTTCTTCTTTTTTTTTTTTTTTTTTTTTGTTTTTTTTTTTTTTTCTTTGGTTTTCGCCTTTTTGTAAATCATATTATCCTCCCTTCCTCCTACCTCATACGTTTCTTTTCTTTCGTACTTTCTCCTTCTTTGTTTTTTGCTTCCTCTTCTTTCTTCTTTCGTTTTCTTTCTTTCGTTTTAGTTCTTTCTTTCTTTTTTCTTTTTCCTGTCATTCCTTTCTTTTTCTTTCTTTCTTTTTCTTTCTTTTTTCTTTCGGTCTTCGTTTTTTGTTTTCTTTCTTTCTTTCTGTCCCTTCTTCCCTTCTTCCGTCTCTTCTTTCTTTCTTTCTTTTTTCTTTCTTTCTTTCTTTCTTTCTTTCTGGCCTTTTCCCCTTCTGTCTTTCTTTCTTTCTTTTTCTTTCTTTTTTCTTCTTTATCAATTCACTTCGGTCAGGAGACTGTTCAAATCCTCTCAGGGTTGCAACAAAAACAAGACATCACAGGAGTACAAAACAATACATCAGGGAGTACAAAGCAATAAAGGAACGTACGAGTGAATCGTAACATCGCATGCTGGCGAATGCCGAACAGCGAACAGTTGTTGATTCAAACCACCAGATATTTTTCTTCGTGTTCAATGGTCAAGAAAGTGCAAACAACTTTCCATTTTTCGTATCTGTAATGAGTGAGACAGACGCCAACCAGTCATAGGATCTCTGTCTGTCTGCCACTGTTCTCTGCTTTGACTGTATGTCTGTCTGTCTGTGTCTGTGTGTCTGTGTCTGTCTGCGGCTGTCTGTCTGTTGTCTGTCTGTCTGTCCTGGTCTCTCTCTCCCTCTCTCTCTCCTCTCCCTCTCCCTCTCTCTCCCCCCTCTCTCTCTCTCTCTCCTCTCTCTCTCTCTCTCTCTCTCTCTCTCTCTCCGAGTATGTCTGCATTCAAAGTAAATGGAACACAAATGACTCCAATTAAGCAGAGGCCTTATGTTATGGACTATCCACTCTCTGTAAACCAATCTGTTTTCTGCACCTGTTTGTTTCCTCCTCCAGACATAACAGGAGTGCAGTTTAGCAGACACGGGGCTGCCTCACCACCCTCTAACCTCCACCTCTCCGTACTGCCGCCCGTTGTCTGTCTGTCTGTTTCTCTCTGTATGTTCTGTCTGTCTGTTTCTCTCGGTCTCTGTCTGTCTGTTTCTCTCATTTTCATGTTCCTCTACGTGTCTGTCATCCAGCCCCACTGGCAAACATGTGCACATGCAGCCAATATGCAAGCACCTCTACACCCCCATCCAATCCACAGGACACGCCCGAACACGCGAACTTAAAATGTAAATGCTAATCGTGCTTTTAGGCTGCGCTGCTGTTTTTAGCATTTACATTTTAATCAAAGTTTTAACAGATGCCGCTCCCAACCCGGTTGAGCACTTTTTTTAAAGTTATTGTTGGTTAGCAACACGCGCGTGCAGAATCCACCTAATCGTGCCAGACGAGGGAAGAAAGGGGGGTGTAGACTGTGCGGTCTGAAACATCCTGTATCAAAGGAAAGCTGTCTGGCTCAGTGCACCCAATTCCCCACGTACCTTTCAGCTCTCAGTACCGCCCTTGCCCCTACCAGGCTTTTTCCTCTGCCACTTGACAGACGCTTTTTTACACTCGTTTTGCCTCCTCTGGTCATCTAACCTCCCCCCCCCCACACACACACACCACCCTCTCTATTAACCCTCCCCCCCCCCCCCCCGCCACCCACTCGTCCACTTCCATCACCCGTCCCCTCACCACCTCCTTTTTCTCTTCCATTTGCCTCAAGATACTCTTGATTTTGTTTGTTTACGTTTTTGTTTGTTTGTCCCCATCCCTCCCCCCACCCCCACCCCTCTACTCTCCCTCCTCCTCCGCCATCCTTTTTCAGCTCACAAGTCCTTTTGGATCAGTTGTATTTCTTGATGTTAAACTGTTTAGGACGGTAAGTTATCGTGGGAACCATTCAACGCAACCACGTTGTGAGCTGAAGTGCATGAAGATAAGTGACGGCTCGGTCATTTTCGTTGTCCTGAGTGTTTTGTATCTTGCCTGAAGAAGACCTAAGAGGGTCGACCCGCGTCGGTGTTTGTCTTGTGATTCGTTTGTCTACGTGTTCTTGGTGGTTGGCTATTAACTTTACATTTAAAATTTGTTTTAGATTTCTGCCTGTGGTTGACTCGCTTTGCAACTGGATCTCATTAAAAACGGTTTCATACCATTGGCAGTTTGGTTAGTTTTTGTCGAAGATACTATTGTGTTAATCGTGCCCTTTGACTGAAAAATCCAGTGGGTTTACCTGTGCTGGTGGCACATGAGACCTTCACTTTTCTCTTTAATCAGCTCTGTTTTCTCTTTATTCACCTTTGGTTTAGACCCTCTTGAATATGAAGTCATAGCAATAGGCAAAGAACGCAGGAAAGAAGACGACGAGAGAGAAGAGGGAAGAGAGAGAGAGAGGAGGAGGATGAGCTGAGAGAGAGAGAGAGAGAGAGAGAGGAGAGAGAGATTGTTGGCGGAGAGAGAGCCGGAGAGAGGGGGGGAGACGAGATGAGCGAGAGGGGGGGGAGAGAGGAGAGAGAGAGAGAGACGAGACAGACAGAGACAGACAGACAGACCAGAAAGAAAGACAGAGAAAGAAGACGAAGAAGAAGAAGAAGAAGAAGAAAAGAAGCTGAAGAGGAAGAAGAAGAGGAAGGCCCTTCCCTGTCCTTGTCCAGTAAATGAAACAGGCAAGCAGTGCTTTAGGCAAAAACCTTTTTGGCCTTATTCCCTTGACAGAAGTCCCCATTGACAATCAGTCACACACTGAAACCACTTGTCTGTGTAATCGGTTTAGTTTTACTGGCTAGCACTTCTGACACTTTTCTTTTTTTTTTCCCTCCTTCTCTCTTTTCTTTTCTTGTGCTGGCCCATGGGTGAATAGTTGACGAACTTAAATGATATATGTATGAGGAAAAATGTTCCCTGTATGGGAACATTGGGCGTGATGTTTCGAGCCACTCTTTGGTTGTGCCATATACAGGCACTCTCAAGTTTCTCCTGTCATAGAACCCCATCAAACACAGTATACAGCCATCTGTTGATCGAAAATCAGGTCGACCTGGGGCCACGTGCAAGAGGAGATACTACACGCTGCTGAGTTACTGAGGGTTTTTTTTTTCATTGCTGGACCATACTCTGTTGTGTGTTTTAGTTTTACACAAACCATCAAAAGTACAAAACAATGAAATTTGCAACAATGCTGCAAATTGTTGTTTCCACATAAAAAATATAACAATGCAGTAAAATCTTCATGAAAGATTTAACCACCTAGTAATCTCCATGAAAAATGTAACAATTCCGCAGTCTTGATGAAATGAGTAGCAGTGCCTCACTGATCTTCACAAAAATATGAAACAATGCAGGAATCTTCTTCAAAACGTTGTAAAAATGAAGCAGACTTCACAAAAATGTAACAAAGCTGCAGGATAGAAAAGAAAAACAAATTGATGCTTTTGTGTGTGATACAAAAAATGTATAACAAATCGTACACTTTTGTCTGGTGCGATGAGTGTTGCTGATTTCTTCAAGTCTTGTTGATGAATACCTAGATGCATTATTGACACTTAATTTTTTTCCCGGTTGATTGGTCATAAATTACATTATTTTCATCTGTGATTTCTTAAAAAAGCATTTAAAGTACACATTTTCTCTCTTTCACATTTTGCTGTCAGTGTAGATAACAGAAAATCTTGTCATCTGATGTGAGTTTGTGAATCCTTTGAGATGATAATCTCTGATTATTTTTGTTTTCATTGTGGCGTGGGTGTTTCCCCCTGAAAATATCACCCAGTGTTCTGATACATTTTCAGCATTGTGTTGATTCCAAAGACTTTTCTTCAACTATCTACATTGAAGAAGATGATGATGCAGCATTCACCACGAAAATGTAACAGTGTCCCTGTATTTTCATTCATGTTTTTTTTTTTTTCTGGAGAAGCTCCTGTCTACACAGCCCCCTGTTTCTTTTAAATTTTAGGGGAACTGTTACGTTTTCACATTTTGAATGTTGAAATGTCTGTTTTCCACAATGGAGGATCTTAGTATCTGAAAATTTTGGGAAAACCCCTGCCCCTCTTAGCCACTGTTGTTATCCAAAAAAGGGGTGAACTGAAACATTTTCACATTTTAAACGATTCAAATGTGTGTTTTTGACAAAGGAGTATCTTGTTATCTGAAATGGAAAACAAAACAAACAAACGAATGGAAATGCAGCTCAGTTTAGCCAAGTTGTTATCCAAAGAAAGTTTTTTGACCAGATGAAAGAGTTTCTCTCTGCCCTCAATCTGCTCTGAGTCCTGTGTGTACTTCTTGTGTTAAGATTGTTGAAACACATGTTCACGCCACTCTGACTCGTAGAAGCCCAACAGAGGTTTTCCAATGGTGAACAAACCTTGATTCTTGATTTGCTGCCGAGACATCAGTAGATGTAAAAAAGGAAAGAAGCATGGGGTGGAGTTGGCGCCGGGGCTAGACTGGCCAGAAGTGGCGATGGGGAAGAAAAGACTGAGGGGGAAGAGAGAGGAGGGCAGGACTGGCCATGAGTGACGAAGAAAAGAAACAAGAGAAAGATAGGGAGGGAGGGGGAAGGAGAGAGAGAGAGAGAGAGAGAGAGAGAGACGAGAGAGAGGGAGAGGGAGAGAGAGAGAGAGAGCGAGGCGGGGAAGAGAGAGAGAGGAGGCGGGGGAAATGAGAGACAGAAAGAGAGAGAGAGAGGGAGGGGAAGAGAGAGAGAGAGAGAGAGAGAGGAGAGAGGAAGAGAGGGAGAGAGAGAGAAGAGTAGAAGGGTTTTTTTTTTTTTACTTCAGAACATAAGCATTTTTTTATGGATATTTTTGTTTGTGTATGTGTTTGTGTTTAGCTTGGTGAATTTAGGTGGAGCACAAAGACATGCGTGTCTTCTCCCCATCCCCAACTCCCCCCCCCCCCCCCCGTACCCCCCCCTCCCCCCCACCACACACACACAGACACCTCCTCACTCATCAAAAAATCCTGACGACATGGGAGGGAGGCGGAGAGCAGGCAGACATGCCCGCCTCCCCCCGCCCCCCCCCCCCCCCCGGCCCCCCCCCCCCCCCTCATAAAATTCATAGCTGGCAGGTGTCCCCTCTACCTCCCCCACCCTGTTCCTACGTCGGTGCTTACATGTG
>JADBJO010010249.1:67500-70000 GCA_016801955.1 Conus betulinus
TCTCCATAATTAGCAGGATTTGATTCCCCAATCCACACTGTCTAGGCTCCATGGCCTCCATCATCAGCAGGATTTGATCCCCCAATCCGCACTATCTGGCCTCCTTCATCAGCAGGATTTGTTCCCCCAATCCGCACTGTCTGGCCTCCATCATCAGCAGGATTTGATCCCCCAATCCGCACTGTCTGGCCTCCATGGCCTCCATCATCAGCAGGATTTGATCCCCCAATCCCACACTGTCTGGCCTCCATGGCCTCCATCATCAGCAGGATTTGATCCCCCAATCCACAATGTCTGGCCTCCATGGCCTCCATCATCAGCAGGATTTGATCCCCCAATCCGCACTGTCTGGACTCCATCATCAGCAGGATTTGATCCCCCAATCCGCACTGTCTGGCCTCCATGGCCTCCATCATCAGCAGGATTTGATCCCCCAATCCACAATGTCTGGCCTCCATGGCCTCCATCATCAGCAGGATTTGATCCCCCAATCCGCACTGTCTGGCATCCTTCATCAGCCAGGTCTGGTTTCCACAGTGAGCGGTGCCCGGTCCACATGATTAGTAATACCTGGTCCCCATGATCAACATAGACTTGTCTCTGTAATCAAACTACCAGATTTTAACAATCCGTTCTGTTAGGTCCATTCACAAATCACCAGTATAAGGAGTGTTTGATTGCCACATCAGCAGTATCTGATAGCCACAAAGCAGTGTGTATCTGATCGCCACAATCAGCGGTGTATGATCGTCACAATCAGCAGTATCTGATCGTCATAAAACAGTGGCATCTGATCGCCACAAACAGCGGTATCTAATCGCAACAATCAGCAGTGAACCTGATCGCCACAAACAGCAGTATCTAATCGCCACAATCAGCAGTACCTGATCGCCACAAACAGCAGTATCTGATCGCCACAATCAGCAGTATCTGATCGCCACAAACAGCAGTATCTGATCGCCACAATCAGCAGTATCTAATCACCACAAACAGCAGGTTCTGATCGCCACAAACAGCAGTATCTGATCGCCACAATCAGCAGTATCTGATCGCCACAAACAGCAGTATCTGATCGCCACAATCAGCAGTATCTAATCACCACAAACAGCAGGTTCTGATCGCCACAAACAGCAGTATCTGATCGCCACAATCAGCAGTACCTGATCGCCACAAACAGCAGTATCTGATCGCCACAATCAGCAGTATCTGATCGCCACAATCATCAGCAGTATCTGATCGCCACAATCAGCAGTATCTGATCGCCACAAACAGCAGGTTCTGATCGCCACAAACAGCAGTATCTGATCGCCACAATCAGCAGTACCTGATCGCCACAAACAGCAGTATCTGATCGCCACAATCAACGTTATGTGATCGCCACAATCAGCGGTATCTGATCGCCATAATTAGAGTATCTGATCGCCATTATCAGCGGTATCTGATCGCCACAATCAGTAGAATCTGATCGCCACAATCAGCGGTATCTGATCGCCACAAACAGCAGTATCTGATAGCCACAATCAGCGTTACGTGATCGCCACAATCAGTGGTATCTAATCGCCATAATCAGCGGTATCTGATCGCCCACAAACAGCGGTATCTGATCGCCACAATCAGCGGTATCTGATCGGCACAAGGAACAGTATCTGATGTATCAAATAACATGATGAACAGTAAAGTGGAAAGTGAGCCACAAGATATTCTCAATTGTTTTGAGAAAAATGATTTGTTAAACTTTCCTTGATCACCGCCACCCCCCCCCCCCTTCCTCCCATATCCCCCACTCCCCGCCGGGTTTCCTCCTCCCTCCCCCCACCCCCCTCCCTCACCCATGAAGTGCTAGTGACTTTTTTCCCTATCTGTCCATGTATAGGTCTCTCTTTTTCTCTCTCACGCCCATTTTGTCACTCTCTCCCACCCTCCTCCTTGCACCACTCTAACCCCCCCCCCCCTTCCTCTCTCTCTTCCTCCTACCCCCCCTCTCTCCTTCTCTCCCTCCCTCCTCTCTCTCTCTCTCTGTCCTCTCTCTCTCTCTCTCTCTCTCTCTCTCTCTCTCTTCTCTCTCTCTCTCTCACTCAATACGATTATGTGTTGATGCCGTGTGAATAACCAGTTAAGAGTGGATGTTTGGAAGTGTTATTGATTTTGTGTCCTGTTTTCATGCAATGGGAACCTAATGCAAGCTTTAGATGATCGATGAGGAAAGAAAGGTTGGCAAGACAAAAATCAAAACAAAAAGGTGGGGGGGGGGGGGGGGGAGGAGAGAAAGGTAGAGATGGGGGTGGGGGCAGGGAGGCATGGACGGGGGTAGGGGGGGGGGGGGGGAGCGGTTTTTTTTTTTTTATTTATTGGGGAGAAATATTGTATGATCAATTTTCTGCATGCTCCTCTTCTTCTCCTTCTTTCTATTTTATTTATTTTTTTTTAATTAACATAATACTCACTGTGTGTAATATCTACTAAAATGAGATGCTACAAAAGGTCATGGAATGATTGTACT
>JADBJO010010250.1:0-7500 GCA_016801955.1 Conus betulinus
TGTCCAGATTATAGGCTGTCTTCTTAAAGTCAACACATGTCAACGATAGGAATGAATTCTAGAGCTTCCCTTCCGTTCGTGGTTTGTTTGTTATTTTTTTGTTTGTTTGTTTTTCGTGTTTTAGAGAAATGAAGAACAATGCTACAGCAAAGCAGTTTGTAGTTTGTTTTTCGTGTTCTAGGGACATGAAGAACATGCTACAGCAAGGCAGACTGTACCGTATGGTTATTTATCATTCATCTTGGGTGCTTCATACTAAGCGGTGTAAAACATCACACTACGCATTCCCTGTCCTGTTTGCACTGTGACTGATTTTGTTTGTTTTTCCAACCTTCAGATACAACTAAATGCCACATGTTTTTGGTCATTTTTTGGGTTGCCAGAGGATTATGTGAAGTCAGCTTGTGTCTGTGTGTGTTTTATAACGAAATTATCATCTTTAAAGTGTGGTTTTGTGTGTATAGTTTGAGGTAAGTGACTCATCATTTTTTCCTTACAATGGCGTCTCAGCAGTCAGCGGTAAGCGAGCACCACGATTACAGTGTGCACTGTGCTAGACTAAATTCTATGTGTCGAGTTTGTGGAGAACGCGTGTTACGAAAGGAGAAAGATAAACGGTATTGTGTGAGATTATGTAAAAACTATGCCGCAGAACTCTCACGTTGTTACAATTTAGACATTTTGAATGATGAAGAGGGCAAGCAGTCTACAGCCATTTGTATGAAATGTTACCAAAAACTCATGGGGCTGAAACGCGCTAGCAACCTGTCCGACTGCAAAACTACGACCGACCGTGTTGCACTTGATATTCAGAAATGTCAGAAATCTGGACAACTTTCGATCCAGAGCTGTCAATCAGTCAGTGCAAAACATGCAGCCGCTTTCAATCACAAACCAAAGGTGGTGGTCCCCCAAAACCGAGAGTAGGGACAGTGAAAAGACCCGCACAGCAAACTTCTGATCCTGCCGACTTGCTAGTTGACGAAAGTGTGTCAACGTCATTCTGTCAGTCTACGTCAACCCCAGTAAAAAACCCAAAACACTCTGCACACAAACATCACCAATCACACCCGAAAACGCCGCAAGTCAGTGACGTAGCTCTATCGCCTTTCCGACATCGGAAAAATAAAATGATCTTTTTAGACTCGGATGATGAGGATATTGATAAACCGCTCACTGATGAAGAAGAAAAATTACTGACACGTTTGGTACGCAGGAAGCTGCGACAGTCAAGTGACCATTTAACAGTTAGGTGCAAAACAAGGGGTCAACCAATTGTGTTGAAAAGGATCAGACAGCCCCGTAAATCTTCTGCTTTGGCATCATCTCCTCTCAGAAAGAAAAGATCTCACATGATACAGAAGATCAGAATGAATATTTCAGGAAGCAGTAGAGATGATGTAATCAAACAACATGGATCAGAAATCAAAAGAACTGCTCGCACCCACAGACAAAAGATTCTTGATGCTGCTGGATGTGGCCCTGTGAGAGTGACCCAAAAAGCAAGGGTCTGCACTTAGAACTAGTCTGGGGTTAAGCTGGACAAAGTAGTACAGACAGCAAAAGAGATTTCTCAGAAGTATAGGATTAACATTTGACTGTGAAAAGAAAGAAAGACAACAACAGAAAGAAGCTATGTTTGGAGAAATTGAAATAGTACAGAGAAAACTCATTTGTGTTGATGAGAATGGCAGACAGAAAGAAGAAGAAAACAATAGGAGAAATCAAAGACATTCCAAAGCTGGTAGAAAACCTGTTGCAGCAGTATGACAGAGAGAACAAGCTGACATGGCATGACAATACAATCCCACAGGATGAGATCTGGGTAAAGATAGGAGGGGACCATGGGGGTGGTACATTTAAACTGATGCTTCAGATTGCAAATCTTCACAATCCAAACTCCAAACACAACACCTGTGTCCTGGCCATTGCAGACTGCAAGGACAGCCCAGAGAATTTGAAGAGAATCATGGATCCTTACAAAGAACAGCTGGCAGCGCTGAAGTCCATGACATGGAGAAACAAGACGATCAAACTGTTTTTTTTGTTTGGGGATTATGATTTTCTGCTCAAGCTGTATGGTCTGTCAGGTGCTCAGGGAACACACCCCTGCCTATACTGCACAGCATCAAAAAGCCAAATACACACCCCTCCTCACTGTAATGAAGGCAACATCACACAGCGCAGCTTACAGGGCATCAGGAGAGATTACAAAAAATTCCGAAATTCCAAAAGAAAAATTGCCAAGCTGCACAATAATGTCATCAGAAAACCTATCATTGACATTACACTCAACCATGTAGCACCTCCCTATCTGCACATTCTTCTGGGAGTGGTAAAAAAGCACCATGACCTACTGGAAGGTGAGTGCCATGCTCTAGATAAGGAAATTGCAGAATCCTTTGCAGCTGAAGACAAACAGATAGAGACAAAGTCAGCCTTTTCTGACTTTGTTGACAAACTGAAAGAGATTGAATCTTTAGAAGTAGAGAAAAGGCAACTAGAATCAAGAATAGTGTTTAATGAGCCTGATGATGACAGCACACCCCTGAGTGTTTTTTCAGCAAGAACAACAAGAACTGATGGAGCAGGTACATGAGAAAGAAGGCGAAATAGAAGACAGGAAATCACAGCTTTATCTTCCACGCTTGTCAGGTCCTGTCACACAGCATTTAGATGTTGCCCTGCATCAGAAAAAAAAATCCACAAGCAGGCCTATCATGGCAAGTCATTTATAGGCAACCACTGCAACAAATATTTGAAGCCAGAGACAATTACACATTTATGTGAAAGTGTTGTCAGCAAAACAGCTGAGCTGACTCAAGAGAAGGCTATCCTGCTCAGAGCTAGGAGTATATCTAACAGATTCAAAATGCTGAATACACTATTCTCACACATCCACACAAAAATCTCACATCAAAAACCCATGACTGAGAGTGACATTGACACACTGGATAGTGATATCAAACAATACATGTCTTTCTTTAGAAAAAGATTCCCCCAGTCTCGCATCATCCCAAAGCAGCATATCTTTGGAAAACCATTGTGTTCCTTTCATCCATCTTCATCATTTTGGACTGGCTCTGCATGGGAACAAGGGGGGTGAGGAAACACATGCAGTTATCAATCTGCTAAAGAGAAGGGTGTGGGGTCTAAAAACAGAGCAGGAGAAATTGCGTGTCATGATGTCAGAGCACATGGCTATTGTCTCCCCCCTTCTTCAAGGTCTGATGCCACTGGCCCAGCAGAAGCAGCGTAAAGTTAATAAACGGTAATAATGCTCCTGTTCACTGTACATGCACTCAGACAGTGTGTGTGTGTGTGTGTGTGTGTGTGTGTGTGTGTGTGTGTGTGTGTGTGTGTGTGTGTGCGCGCCCATCCCTCCGGCTCCCAGTGTGTTTTTACATGTTTATCGAATTACTATGTTTGTATACGTACAAAGTATGAATTCACTTCTGCGACAGATTTTGAGGGAGCATATCACAAAATTATTTAATATCTTATTGTCAACTGATCATGAACTGTTGATCTGGAGTGAGAAGCACACATACACTTCTACATATTAGGCAACACAAGCAGCAAAGGGTGACTTTGTAAAAAGCGACAAGTGCACAAAGCTTGTGCCAAAGTAATGCGTGATTAGTGAACAATTGTGGCATAGACGGTGTGATTAAGATGTACATGGCTTTGGACAACATGAAGGAATCCCAAATGTGAGTATTAGCATGGTGTGTGTGTGTGTGTGTGTGTGTGTGTGTGTGTGTGTGTGTGTGTGTGTGTGTGTGTGTGTCTGTGTGTGTGTGTGTGTGTGTGTGTGTGTGTGTGTGTGTGTGTGTGTGTGTGTGTGTGCAAATCCTGTAAATTTGTTCTGTTTCAACTTGTATCCACATTAATCTGTGTGCATGCAATCCTTTACATTTCTTCTGTTTTTGATTCTGTCTCTCTCTCTCTCTCTCTCTCTCTCTCTCTCTCTCTCTCTCTCTCTCTCTCTCTCTCTCTCTCTCTCTCTCTCTCTCTCTCTCTCTCTCTCTCTCTGTGTTGTGTGTGTGTGTGTGTGTGTGTGTGTGTGTGTGTGTGTGTGTGTGTGTGTGAGAGAGAGAGAGAGAGAGAGAGAGAGAGAGTGTGTGTGTGTGTGTGTGTGTGTGTGTGTGTGTGTGTGTGTGTGTGTGTGTAATTTTGTAAATTTGCTCTGTTTCTTCAACTTGTATTAGTGTGTGTGCATGCAAATCCTTTACATTTCTTCTGTTGTGATTCTGTGCTCTCTCTCTCTCTCTCTCTCTCTCTCTCTCTCTCTCTCTCTCTCTCTCTCTCTCTGTGTGTGTGTGTGTGCGCGCGCGTGTGTGTGTGTGTGTGTGTGTGTGTGTGTGTGTGTGTGTGTGTGTGTGTGTGTGTGTGTGTGTGTGTGTGTGTGTGTGTGTGTGTGTGTGTGTGTGTGTGTGTGTGTGTGTGTGTGTGTGTGTGTGTGTGTTGTAAGGTTTGTACCACAATGCATGTTACATGCATATCAGATTTTTGACTGCTGACCACTGTATCAGTGGTAGAAATGAAGCATGCTACAGGCACATCATGTAAAAAGGCATGCTACAGACACATCATGTAAAAAGGCATGCTACAGGCACCTCATGTAAAAAGGCATGCTAGCAAATCATGTAAAAAGGCATGCTACAGGCAAATCATGTAAAAAGGCATGCTACAGGCACATGTAAAAAGGCATGCTACAGGCAAATCATGTTTTTGGCTAAGGAATGCCAGGATACAGTTCCTGAGACAGCAGAACTGAAACAGTGAGTATTGCATGTTTATTTATTTATATATATATATATATATATATATATATATATATATATATATATGTGTGTGTGTGTGTGTGTGTGTGTGTGTGTGCGTGTGTGCGCGCGGGCGCATGCGTGCATGCGTGTGCGTGTGTGTGTGTCTCTTTCTTGTGTTATGTTTTCTTTCAAGTAAGAGAGAGTCTGTTTATGTTTTAGTTTTTCTTTTAAATGAATGAGAGACAAGTAAATGAAAATACATTTATTTTTCCAGAGTTACATCTGCCAGCCATCAAATCCCACTCTCCTGTCCTCTCTCACAATATCCTCGGCAGGGGCATCTCATCTAAACCCCCCCCCCCCCCCCCCCCCCCCCCCCCCCCCCCCCCCCCCCCACACACACACACATCCCTTCTCTTCATTTCAGCGCAGCGGCCATTCTTGCACAATAGCTAGCTGTGAAGTTAAACCTCAGGTTCCTATGTGTGTATCTGACACCGTTGTGTGTGCAGCGAGCGCTGGTTTTTTTCTATTTCGAGGGCCAGGGTCAACAAGCGAACTCTGTTTGCAGCTGGTTCACTGGTCTTCTCCAGTGGGGGATACTGACGCGTGTGTGAGCTAGTTGGACATGTGTTATCTATACAGCTCATAGTGCTGTCTCTTGGGCACAGGCACTGTGTGTTCTATAGGTCAGCCGGGCTGACTTGGAAGATGCCATATTACTTGATTTTCTTATGCGCACAGCTTACACACCGTCTCCGATCTTTTGAAAAAGCAGGAATGCGTTTGCGTGTTCACACACACACGCGCACGCACGCTCTCACGCACGCGCGCACGCATGCACATAAACACATGCGCGCGCGCACACACACACACACACACACACACACACACACACACACACACACACACACACACACACACACACACACACACACTTTTTTTGTAGCATATAGTCATACCCCAGTGTGCGTACCCCGTCATAGTGAGTGCGTGCGCGCGCGCGCGCGCGCGCGCGCGCGTGTGTGTGTGTGTGTGTGTGTGTGTGTGATGAAAAAGAATCAAAAGACTGTATTTGATTTTGCATTTTATAACAGAAGAAATACAGGGTTAGAATTGTTCGCAAAAAAAAAGAAAATCACTAGTTTGATGCAAACCTTGAGACTTTGGTCATGTCACGTGCGTGTGGCTGCCAAAGTTCAGCTGCATGAAACTGCCGTTGTCAGTTACATTGCGCATTTTGGAACAAACAAGCTTTAAACACTTCTAATCCGACTTTTTTGTTGCTGTAGTCTGAGCAGAGGCATGTATAAAACTTGTGTACTAATCAATGAGGGAAAATAGTCTTGCCATTAAGCGCTGATGTGAGTTAGTTGTGATCGACTTTGTGTGTATTGTCATTGTTGTAATGCCGCCTGACTGACCACTTAATACACAATTTCATGCTGTTTTTCTTCGTTCTCTGCAGGGAAAATAAACCTAGTCGAGTTTGGTATTAAAACAGTTGTCTGCAATTCGCCAATACAGTCATCTCAGGAGCGTATAAGTATTATATTCTTCACGACAACAACAAATTGTCAAACTGACAACCCGCTTTTAACGGCCGCTCAGCAGTGCCGAAAACATATGCTGCTAGACTCGTTGTGTAAACAGCTGACAGGCGTGATTGACTGCATACAGGATCTATACTGACGATTGGTGAATCAGTCCGTGATTAATTGCATACAGGATCTATACTGACGACTGGTGAATCAGTCCGTGATTGACTGAATACACGATCTTTACTGATAACTGGTGAGTCAGTTCGTGATTGACTGCATACAGGATCTATACTGAGGACTGGTGAGTCAGTTCGTGATTGACTACATACAGGATCTATACTGACGACTGGTGAATCAGTTCGTGATTGACATGCATACAAGATCTACACTGACCAGTTTAATGTGAAATCTTTAACTCTTTGATTTTGTTTGTGATTGACTGTATACAGGATTCATACTGACCAGTTTAATGTGAAATATTTAACTCTGTTAGGCAGTTCCTAATTGACTGCGTACAGGATCTGTACTGACCAGTTGATATGAAATCTTTAACTCCAAACGAGATTTGTGTCTATGCCATGTTTGTTTGCCGAGATTAGTAAGGTGGAAAAAATATGAAAACAAATTGGAGAGAAGCTGAAATCGGATAATATGGCACAATGTTGCGCGAGCGTGTACACACACACACACACACACACACACACACACACGCACGCACGCACGCACGCACGCACGCACACACACGCACACACGCACACGCACACACACACACACACACACAACTCTGGTAAAATGCTTGCTTATGTTTTGACATGTCTGTCTCTCCACCTGTCTATCAGTCCATCCATCTGCCACTTTAAGAAACAGATACACCCAAAGGTGAGAGTAGGACCCAGAGAAGTACTGTCCCCATCTGCCAAACAAACCAGCTGGGAGCAATACTGCACCACCCTTGGAAGCCAGCGCTGCGTTCACATAGGGTGCAGGCACGCACAAGGCATTCCATTAATCAACACGTGATGGGGAATCATTGCTTCCTGGCAGATGCCATTCTGTAATGTCTACTAGAAGTGACTCGACAGAACCCCCACAGGAGCGTTCCCATGAGTGCACCTGCCCATTTTCCATGAGAGCAGAGCGCACCGGCAAAAAAAAGCCACCGCCAGGCAACTGAAAAATCACAACAACGA
>JADBJO010010250.1:12500-15000 GCA_016801955.1 Conus betulinus
CAGCTTTGCTGAAGGCAGTTTTATGAGTACGTGCATTTTGCAGGCAGTCTTGTAGGCAAGGTAAAGACAGCCATGCTGCGGTCAGCTGTGAAGGCAAAAAGTAAAGACACCCATGATACAGACAGGCAAGGTAAAGACAGCCATGATACAGACAGCCTTGTAGGACAGGCAAGAGACAGACAGCCATGCTGCGGTCAGCTTTGAAGGACAAAAAGTAAAGACAGCCATGATACAGACAGGCGAGGTAAAGACAGCCATGATTCGGACAGGCAAGGTAAAGACAGCCATGATACAGACAGGCAAGGTAAAACAGCCATGCTGCCGTCAGCTTTGAAGCAAAAAGTAAAGACAGCCATGATAGGGACAGGCAAGGTAAAGACAGCTATGCTGTGGTCAGCTTTGTAGGCAAGGTAAAGACAGCCATGCTGCAGACAGCCTTGTAGGCAAGGCAAGGTAAGACAGCCGTGATGCAGACAGGCAAGGTAAGGACAGCCACGTTGCGGTCAGGCTTTGTAAAACACAATTACGGTAAAGACAGTTATGCTGCAGTCAGCTTTGCAAGGCAAGTAAATACAGCAGCCATGATGTAGTCAGCCATTTATAGGCAAGATAAAGACTGCCCCGATGCAGTCAGTTTTATAGTCAGGCAAGGTAAAGACTGCCCGATGCAGTCAGTTTTGTAAGGCAAGGCAAATACTGTCATGCTGCAGTCAGCTTGGTAAGTACGGAAGACGCCCATGCTACAGTCAACTTTGCTAAGGTTAAGGTTAAGACAACCATGGAGCAGTCTGCTTTGACAGGAAAGGTAAAGACAGCCATGGTGCAGTCAGATTTGTATGCAAAAAGGTAAAGACAGCCTGTGGTGACAGTCAGACTTGTAGGGAAAAGTAAAAGACAGCCTTGTGGTGCAGTAAGAATTGTGGGAAAGGTAAAAGAGCCACTTGTGGTGCAGTCAGATTTGTAGGAAAGGTAAAGACAGACAGTTGTGTGCAGTCAGATTTGTAGGAAAGATAAAGACAGCCATGGTGCTGTCAGATTTGTAGGAAAGATAAAGACAGCCATGGTGCAGTCAGATTTGTAGAAAAGGTAAAGACACCTGTGGTGCAGTCTGCTTTGTAGGAAAGGTAAAGACACCTGTGGTGCAGTCAGATTTGTAGGAAAGATAAAGACAGCCATGCTGCTGTCAGATTTGTAGGGAAGGTAAAGACAGCCATGGTGCAGTCAGATTTTGTAGGAAAGGTAAGACACCTGTGGTGCAGTCAGATTTGTAGGAAAGGTAAAGACAGCCATGGTGCAGTCAGATTTGTAGGAAAGGTAAAGACACCTGTGGTGCAGTCAGATTTGTAGGGAAGGTAAAGACAGCCATGTGTGCAGTCAGATTTGTAGGAAAGGTAAAGACACCTGTGGTGCAGTCAGATTTGTAGGGAAGGTAAAGACAGCCATGGTGCTGTCAGATTTGTAGGAAAGGTAAAGACCTGTGGTGCATGTCAGATTTGTAGGAAAGGTAAAGACAGCCATGGTGCAGTCAGATTTGTAGGAAAGGTAAAGACAGCCATGGGTGCTGTCAGATTTGTAGGAAAGGTAAAGACAGCCATGGTGCTGTCAGATTTGTAGGAAAGGTAAAGACAGCCATGGTGCTGTCAGATTTGTAGGAAAGGTAAAGACAGCCATGGTGCAGTCAGATTTGTTGGAACGATAAAGACGGCCTGTGTGCAGTCAGATTTGTAGGAAAGGTAAAGACAGCCGCAATAGTCAGATTTGTAGGATATGTAAAGACAACCATGGTGCACTCAGATTTGTAGGAAATGTAGAGACAACTAGTGTGCAGTGGATTTTGAAGGCAAGACATGACATCCATATTGATGTCGCATTAATTTGTTAATCAGGCAGCATTTGCCCTCTTTTTCTTCTTCTTCTTCTTCTTCTTCTTCTTCTTCTTCTTCTTCTTCTTCTTTCTTCTTCTTCTTTCTTCTTCTTCTTCTTCTTCTTCTTTTCTTCTTTTTTCTTTCTTTCTTTTCTTTTTCTTTCTTTTCTTTCTTTCTTTCTTTCTATTTTTTAAGCAGCTTTCTAGGTCAGGTCACATTAACACAGCCATGCATTGGTATGCTTTGTGGATACAGGCATTGTCAACCATGCTGCAGTCAGTTACATGGAATGCAGTATCAGCTTTGCAGGTAAGTACAGATAGCCAAGTAAGAGTCAGCTTTGTGGGTAAGGTAAAGACAGCCACCCTGTGGTAGGTGTGGGGGTAACGGGGGTCATCGCCCTGTTAAGTGCATGTAGCAGACGGGGTGGGAAATTAGGCTCACTGGTTAGTGAGACGTGTGACACCCTGCCCTGGTGATGAAGCTGTGTTTCTGCCTCTGGAAACGTTGTCGTTGTTGTGTGCCATGGCATAACAGAAAGCTGTAGTAGGTGAAGGATATCTGGACAGTCGATGATTCGTGACTAAATCCTGGCTAGTGTGAGAAATTGTGCCTGATCACTGGGCATCCAGGGC
>JADBJO010010250.1:35000-45000 GCA_016801955.1 Conus betulinus
GGCTCACACACACACACACACACACACAGAAGCACAGAATACAGCGACGGCCTCGCCAGCAGGTCGCTGGTTCAACAACTTGGGGGCAGAAGGGGCGCTGATGAAGGACATGAAGTGGGTGTTTTTTTTGGGGGGAAGAGGGGGCGCTGATACAGGATGCATGGCTAGCAAACTGGATAGCAAATGGATGTAGTGTGTGAAATGTTCGGGTGTATTAGGGGTGTGTGTGTGTGTGAGGGGGTGGTGAACAGAGTGGGCATGATGGGGAGGAGAGCGCATACAGACAGGGTGTGACCATGGGTGGGTGTAGGGAGGGAACATGGATGCATGATGTGTCAAGGATGGGCAAGCTAAGGGGGTGCGGGAAGTGGCGGGGGGTGGGGGTGGAGGGAGAGGCGAGAGCATGACATGCATGGGCATAATTGGAGGGTGGTGGGGAGGACAGAACGCAGAGTATGACGTATGGCGCGGTACAGGGACGTGGAAGCAGTGTGTGACATGGATGGGGTAAGGGGGTGGTGGTGGATGCAGTGGGTGACATGGATGGGGGGTAAGGGGGTGGTGGATGCAGTGTGTGTCATGGGATGGGGGTAAGGGGGTGGTGGTGGATGCAGTGTGTGACATGGATGGGGTAAGGGGGACGTGGATGCAGTGTGTGACATGGATGGGGGTAAGGGGGTGGTGGATGCAGTGGGTGACATGGATGGTGGTAAGGGGGGGTGGATGCAGTGGGTGACATGGATGGGGGTAAGGGGTGGGTGGATGCAGTGGGTGACATGGATGGGGTAAGGGGGTGGTGGATGCAGTGGGTGACATGGATGGGGTAAGGGGGTGGTGGATGCAGTGGGTGACATGGATGGGGGTAAGGGGGGGGGGGGGGGGGTTGGATGCAGTGTGTGACATGGATGGGGTAAGGGGGTGGTGGATGTAGTGTGTGACATGGATGGGGTAAGGGGGTGTGGAAGCAGTGGGTGACATGGATGGGGGTAAGTGGGTGGTGGAAGCAGTGGATGACATGGATGGGGGTAAGGGGGTGGTGGATGCAGTGTGTGACATGGATGGGAGTAAGGGGGTGGTGGATGCAGTGTGTGTCATGGATGGGGGTAAGGGGGTGGTGGATGCAGTGTGTGACATGGATGGGGGTAAGGGGGACATGGATGCAGTGGGTGACATGGATGGGGGCAAGGGGGACATGGATGCAGTGGGTGACATGGATGGGAGTAAGGGGGTGGTGGATGCAGTGTGTGACATGGATGGGGGTAAGGGGGGTGGTGACTACAGTGGGTGACATGGATGGGGGGTAAGGGGGTGGTGGAAGCAGTTTGTGACATGGATGGGGGTAAGGGGGGTGGTGGATGCAGTGTGTGACATGGATGGGGGTAAGGGGGGGGGGGGGGGGGGGTGACAGTGGGTGACATGGATGGGGGTAAGGGGGGTGGATGCAGTGTGTGACATGGATGGGGGTAAGGGGGACATGGATGCAGTGGGTGACATGGATGGGGGCAAGGGGGACATGGATGCAGTGGGTGACATGGATGGGAGTAAGGGGGTGGTGGATGCAGTGTGTGACATGGATGGGGGTAAGGGGGTGGTGACTACAGTGGGTGACATGGATGGGGGGTAAGGGGGGGTGGTGGAAGCAGTTTGTGAGATGGATGGGGGTAAGGGGGTGGTGTGGATGCAGTGTGTGACATGGATGGGGGTAAGGGGGGGGTGGATGCAGTGTGTGTGACATGGATGGGGGTAAGGGGGGGTGGTGGATGCAGTGGGTGACATGGATGGGGGTAAGGGGGTGGTGGTGATGCAGTGGGTGACATGGATGGGGGTAAGGGGGTGGTGGATGCAGTGGGTGACATGGATGGGGGGTAAGGGGGTGGTGGATGCAGTGTGTGACATGGATAGGGGTGAGGGGGGGTGGTGGGATGCAGTGTGTGACATGGATAGGGGGGTTGTTGGTATCTGACATGGGGGGGATAGAAAGAAAAAAAGGGGGGGGGGGGGGGGTCAGATTTAAGGCGCGTGACATGAAATTTGGGGGGGGGGGGGGGGGGGGGGGGGGGGGGGGGAGGGGATGCGGCGGATGCGGATTTTAGAGCATGAGACAGATGGGGTATGACAGGTAGGATGCAAGGCGTAACGGGGGGGCGTATAAGAAGCACAGATTTCTGAGCGTGACATGGGTGAGAGCCATTTTTTTCTTGATACTCACTGATGAGCGGTTGTTTGAGGTATGATGATTTGATATCACCCCCTGGATGGCCAAAGTCACTGACAATACGTTTGTAGTCTTCTGAGAGGGACTGCAGTGAGCGAATTTCACGCTCTTGAAAGATCATCAAATCAATGTGTCTGAAGAACAAATTTTTTGCGTCATCAAGGGACACATTCTGAAGATGCATCGCTTCACTGACCTCGATTTTTTTTGTGTGGATGATATGCTTCTTCCAGCAGGCTTGGTGGTACTTTATGTCACTGGCAAGCGCGTCTGTCGTTGATGCAATCAGCTGTTCAAGGTGTACTCGTTTATCCTCATCCTCGATTAGCACTGTGTGGCGCTTGAAGGTGTGCCATGCTTAAGTTGTACTGATTCTGAAGAGTTTGCCACATACTCTGTTTGGGTGTTTCGTGTCAGCACCCTTCTTACACCAAACACAGGTTTCCTTCTCATACAGTGGCCCGCCCACAGATGATCGCAGGCGTTTGGCGGGCCTCTGTCCCTCTGTCTCATCAGCAGATCTATCTTGACTTTTGGAGCTTGATGCTTGGCTCGAATTTGGGGCAATATCACTTTCCTTCTTTTTTGCATTGTAAGAACTGTTCAAGTTTGTGTGAAGATGAAATTGTTATGTAACAGCTTTGGTACATGTAATAAGACCCAGGCCCATCTGCCATTGAAGTGGTGTTGTAAACATCACACAATATCTGTCAAGTCCTAACCAGCTTTTAGCCTTTGACTGTAGAGTCTCCCATTTGCTTTGGCTGATGGTATCAGACGATGCACAAGGATTTCCACATTTCAATATACACATTCATATGACATTTTTTTTTTCTGTTCCAATTGTCTTGGATATTAATTCCAAATATTCAGTTTACGATGGATACGCTTTAAGCCACGCCGCATGCAGTAACCTGAAACATGAATAAAGACACACTATTTCAATCAATAGATCAGTTCTACAGAAGAAGGTATGCACATCACAGTGAGTAATATATGTGTCACCTCCATAACTCAGCTCAGTACATACAAAGCCCTCATGAGAGCACTCTGTAGAGGACACATGACGAATTTGCAAATTTCAACGTTTATATCCAAAACTTGGCGGCCATCTTGAATTTAACGATCAAAAGTAGGTCAAATCATGAAAATTATTCAAAATATGAATTCCTCATGCCCTAAAAGCCCAGAAGGCATGCTTTGTTTTGTAATCTAATCTAAACTAGGGAAAAGCTATTTTTCAAAATGGCCGCTGGTATCCATTTTTGATTTTGGGCTCTCAAAAGTTATGCCCACACTTTTTGCGGGTTATGTGGGCTAGATTCTTATTTTACTCCAGGGAAGTCAAAACCGCTGAGAAACAGACCTCTTCACTCCACGGTCACGGAACTCCTGGATTTCACCCAACTACACACACACACACACACACACACACACACACACACACACACACACACACACACACACACACACACACACACACACACACACACACACACACACACACACACACACACACACACACACACTGACTGACTGACTGAAACCAAATATCAAAGCAACACTTCATGCTACCAGATGCAAGACACAACAACGTTTTCTCTCCATGAGCCACCATTGTGGATCGAAAAACGAGTATTAGTTACCTGGAGCCGGAATAACTCAGTTGGTAGAGCGCCTGACTCGCAATCTTGGTGATCCTGGGGTTGCGGGTTCGATCCTCCGCTGGGGCGTTTCAGTACAGGGGGATTTTATCCCTTGGAGTTAACATTGGGTTCTGACTCCTTTTCCCATACAGTCCTCAAATGAGACTATAGACCGAGGTTCCGTGTGTGAACGCACGCATAACATCTTGCACACACGTAAAATCCCATCACCAACATTCGAAGAGTAGGCCAGTTTGGCCGTTGGTATGGATGGGCACGTTACACATAGCATGCACCCTGGGTGAGAAATGGAAAGAATGAAGGAAGTAAGGAAAATGAGTGATCGATATTGAACGATACTGACTGGATGACACGGGAAACGACTGAATGAAGCGCCAGCTGGCAGCTCTTCAGTCGGCACTACCCAGGTAGGCAGCCCGTTGTGTAAACGAGTGTTGATTGTAAAGCGCTTAGAGCTTGGCGTCTAGCCGAGAATAGGCGCTATATAAGTATTCATTATCATCATCATTATCACCTGTCGAAAACGCCAGCCTATTATTTACAGCAGAAGCAACATTATCCTCATCCATCGAAGCCATCTAATGAGCGCAATCAGTGATCGTGCCAGCAATCTGTTAAAGCATGACGTCAAACAAAACCTAGTCATAGCAGTTGACAAGCGCTATGATCACAACTCCACACTTGCTAACCGCCAATATAAAAAAAAAATAATAATAAAAATTAAAAAAAAATCTGTATGCAGTACTGGTGGGTGGTATTTTTGTCGGCATTTTGTCATCTGAACCTCGACTGCTTGTGAGCGTAATTACTGGCTATTAATACTGTTGTAGGGGTGAAATAAACATGATATGCATCAACTTGTGACAGAAATATATCGGAACAAATCGGATTTACAGTATTTTAATGAGAAGACCTCGTTACTCCGGGTAGTATTTAGCCTGTACGAAAATCTGTTTGCACGATAACAAGTTCAAGCATTGAGATCCATTTGCGGACATGACGAAAGTAGCTGATTGGGAACCAACATGAAAGTAATAATCCAACAAGAACAGAAGATGAAAATAAAATGAGGCAGGGAACAGTAAGCAATAAACAATAAACAAGTAGGGTAACTTTTGCTCCCATAAGAAAACCTGACACAGAGTAACTTTTATTCAAGACTGGCACAGCCTTTTAAATTTGAATAAAGTCAGACGAATACAAAGACGAACAATCTAATTGTGGCGGGAAAAAAAGCGCATGCTAACAACCCCTCCGTCATCACAGTAATGACTTGGCAAAGATTTCAACTTAGGAGGGGGGGGGGGGGGGGGGGGGGGGGGGGGGGGGGGATGAAGAAAATGGAACATAAAATTAAGAAAATATGATGTAAATATGAAAACGCTTCACTAGTTGCATGAGGTAACCATTGTATCGTAATCCCTCTCGAAGGCAGATCTATTTGTATTGCCTGCTCCTAGGCCTTTCGTCCGCTGGATCAGACTCATCAGGGAGACACGGCTGATAGTGTCTGTGCTCCTGGCGTCAAATAGAGACACACCACAGTCCATAATACTGTGGTGTTCTCATCACCAAGGGTTCCAAAAAATCCAACAGCACACCCAAAGTCTACTCACTTTATAACACACACACACACACACACACACACACACACACACACACACACACACACACACACACACAAATCAAATCACAACATCCATCTGCTCTGACTCCCTCCTTTCCATTACCCCGTCCCCCTCTTCCAACAACAAAAAAAAAAAAAAAGATTGACCAGGGACAAAAATACTGCAGAAACCCGCAGAGAGAGAGAGAGAGAGAGAGAGAGAGAGGAGAGAGAGAGAGAGAGAGAGAGAGAGAGAGAGAGAGAGAGAGATTTTATTGCCAATAACAAACAAGTCCTGTAGGCAAGGGGGTTACAATTACTGCATGAACAGATTGCGCCAAGTATGTAATATGCAATGGAAAGACATAGAATTCAGACAATTTTACTAAAAATGTAAATGTATAGACCGCAACACACACCAGCACGGATACAAATACACTCACACATACAACGCACGGGTGCACGCACGCGCGCGCGCGCGCGCACACACACACACACACACACACACACACACACACACTCAATGGAAAGAGTGGCCTGCCCTGGATTACTGAAGCATTTATACGGCGTTAAAATGTGAATGTATTCTTTCAAGTGTTTTGGTGATCTGCAATAAGTTGGTTTGTGCGGTGATCACAGATGGAATGTGCGTCCAGTCTACCTTTTTTTGAGTCGTGCAGTGTTGATGGCAGTTTTGGCTACTGAACCGGCGACCATTTGGAGCGGCACACTTCAATTGGAATATTCGCATTGATCTGATCACTGCCGTAAGCCTTTACTGCTTACAGGTCATCAATGCCTATTCTTTAATTCTTTTATTTGATTTTTTTTTTTTTTAAGTGTATTAGAGTGATATTTTTTTTTAATTTTTATTTTTCTATTGTTTTGTTTTGCTAGTTCTAATCGGGAACTCAGCAATGACGTAATATAATGTCGTAACTTATGTACACGGAGAGTGTCGTCATTTGTTTTTGACATCATTTTTGACCATGGAATTTCAGACTGGAGAACAGTTCATACCTGATGGTGACAACTCCCTTGAAGCAAGTTCAACTTAGTTATCTTAAATCATCTTTCGTACCAAATTTGTTGAACAAAGAAGATTATAATGTTATTATTAAAGATTCAGGTGACGGCTCTCTGCTCCTGCGACATCTATATCCTCATTACCACAAAAAGGCAATAGAGTCCGTGACTGGTGAAGTTGTGTCTGTCAAAAAGTTAAGAGATGATAGATTTTTTATATTCAGTGCAAAAATGAGAGACAAAGTAAGAAGCTGATGCAGACACAAAGTATTGCTGGTATAGCTGTTTGAAACTACTAAGCCCCAAGTAAAAACAGTTGGTATTGTTTTCAAGGACCTGGATGAGAGTCTTCTGTCTTCTGTTCCAAGTATTGTGAGCGGGGTCCGAAAATCAGTTCTTAAAAACGGGAAAAAAGTGACAATAATTACTTTCAAACTTCAAGCACTTCCAGAAAAACTTAGTATTGACAATGTTGTGTTGAAGATACACCCATATTGTGCGCCAATAAAAAAGGTGTACGTGTTGTCAGCGTTTGCATCACACACAAGAAACACTGTTTAAGTAAAGTACAGATATGCAGCAGATGTGGTCAGTCATCACACCCCCGAGAGAACTGCACCTTGGACAGATTCTGTGTGAACTGCAAAGGTGACCATTCATCGGCTTTTCATGGATGTCCTGCTAAAAAGAAGATGGCCAAAGAAGTGAATGTTTGAAAAATCAAAGAACTATATTTCGTTTCAAGAGGCTATTCGTCAAGCAAAGCTGAAGCTGAAAACAGACAGAGTCCGTTAATCAGAAATCTTATGCGGACGTTGTAAAGAATGCTTGTAGTGTTGATTGCAAATCTACACAAACTGCTGTAAAGTTCTTTTCCGTTTCAACTCAAACGGAAGGCTATTATGAAACTTCCAAATCACTGTCCCCTGAAGAACCATCAGCTGATCAACATAGCGACCAGCAGTCATTTCCCTTTATGAATTCATCATCAGTTGATCAACATGCGACCAACAGTCATCCCTCCATGAAGTCATCTGCTGGTCAACATTCCAACTGGCAGTCAATTCCCTCTAAGAAGTCATCCGCTGGTCATCAAGGCGACCAGCAGTCATCTCCCTCCAAGAAGTCTTCTGCTGGTCAACATGGCGACCAGCAGTCATCTCCCTCCAAGAAGTCATCTGCTGTTCAACATGGCGACCTGCAGTCATCTCCCTCCAAGAAGTCATCTGCTGGTCAACATGGCGACCTGCAGTCATCTCCCTCCAAGAAGTCATCTGCTGTTCAACATGGCGACCTGCAGTCATCTCCCTCCAAGAAGTCATCTGCTGGTCAACATGGCGACCTGCAGTCATCGCCCTCCAAGGAGTCAGTCATCATGGCGACCTGCAGTCATCTTCCTTCAAGAAGTCACTGCTGTTCAACATGGCGACCTACAGTCATCTCCCTCCAAGAAGTCATCGCTGGTCGACATGGCGACCAGCATTCATCTTCCCTGAAGTCATCAGTCGGTCAACATGGCGAGCAGCAGTCATCTTTCCTCAAGTCATCAGCTGGTCAACATGGCGACCAGCAGTCATCTTCCTGGCAGAGGCTAGTCAACAAAATGTTCAACAATCATCTTCTCTGCTGACGCCTACGGATGTTAAACAGCGCAACCATCTGCCATTTTCCGCTCGGGCGTCTTTTTTTTTGTGCAACATCGGGCCCAATCATCATATTGTGTGAAGCAGCTTTCAGTAGGAGGTCATTGTGATAGCCTGTCATCCCCAAATCAACATAGAAGAGTTCATGATGGTCAGTAAGTATCCATGATCAGCCCTGTGGGGGAAAAAAAAAAAAAGAAAAGAAAAATCTCCCCCCCCCCCCCCCCCATTCTCTAGGTAACGGGTGCTTTTCGCAGTTTTGATCAGGTTATTGTACTGCGTCACCTATATGATACTTATCCATCATTAAATTAGGTTACATATATGACCAGGAAGAAAAAGAACAACACATGTGATAATTTGTCGGTTCTACATTGGAACGCACGTTCCTTGTCAACTAATATTGATAATTTGTGTATGCATCTTTCTAGTAAATTTCATCATGTACTTCTCTTCTTCAGTCCTTAAATGTCACTCAGCAGAAGTTGCCAAAGTTACAAGGTTATTACTATCCCCCGGTTTATCATATATGCAAAGATTCTGATAAAGTTAGTACAGCTATCTATGTACAATGTGGTTTAGATTACACGTACGTTAGTCCTCTTTCTTTTACAAAAGATACAGTTAATGTGTCGGCATCCTTTATAAAATTGAAAGTTTCAAACAATCAAATTTACATTTTGCATCAGTTTATTACCCTAAGGGCCCTGATGGGCAAAATACTAATTGGTTACGTTCTCTAAACTGTTCTAAAGAAAAGTGGATCGTTGGTGGCGATTTCAATTCTCATGCTCCTTTCTGGGATGAAGATTGTCAAATAGTTTCTCACCCTGATTTTCTGGAAACTGTTGTGGATTCATCTTTAGTTTTGCTTAACGACGGGAGAACTACGCGCATCCCAGACATATCTCATCATAGAGCATCGGCGCTTGATCTAACCTTTGTTTCACCTGCTTTAGCATTAACAGCAAAGTGGGATACAGCCAATGACCCACTAGGTAGTGACCATGTGCCAATACTTTTATCTTTTAAAGAATCCGTTGGATCTGAAGTTAGTGGTGAAGATGTTATACCTAAATTTAATTACATAAAGGCAGATTGGGAAACTTTTCAAAATTACCTCACTGAGAAGACTGAGAGTGAAGTTATTTGTGAGGATGTTAACATCTTTTTTGATAACTTTCAGAAAGCAGTTCTTGAGGCTGCTGCTCTAGCTATTCCAAAAAAGGATCAAAAAGGTGTGAAACATTCTCAGGGAATGTCTGGTGGAATCAGGCTTGCGAGGATGCTGTTAAAGCAAAACATTAGCATATTTTAACTGGCTAAAGTTAGAAAAGTTCCTGTGCAAGAGATAAAAGATGCAGCTCATAAAGAAATGTGCAGTACAAAAATAAAAGCAAACAGAGTCACAGCGCAAGCAAAAAGACAATACTGGTCACAGTTCTGTCTAAATGAAGTATCTGACTGTAAAGACTTGAAAAAGGTGTGGGATAAGGTGAAAGAAATGAAATCGGGCATTAAACTCCAAGATTACCCGATCAAAACAACAAGTAAAGAATTTCTATCTCCCAAAGAAAAGGCTGAGGAATTTGCATCTATGTACGTTAAAACATGTTGTACGGAATGTTTGCCTAATGAACAAAAGTCGTTTAGATTAAAAGAAAAAAATACTGATAACTATAGAGATCCTGTACCAAACAACAACAGTACTATAAATGTATCAATATCTTTACAGGAAGTCAGGAATGCTATCCGTCTGTTGGAAATAAAAAGGTTTCGGTTGGTTTTGGATGGGATTTCTTACACTATGTTAAACCATTTACCAGAGAACTGGATAGTCATT
>JADBJO010010250.1:52500-74494 GCA_016801955.1 Conus betulinus
AGCCCATTTCGGTGTGATCGCTATGGCGAATGAATCACACCTGATTTTCCATCTGCCCTGAACCCCCAGTCACCAATGAATGAGTGGTGTCATATAGCGCCTGGCACTGGCAATGGGTCCAACCATCAATTCCATCAACTGCTAAAACAGCTTCTCTCTATAGTCTACCTACTAAGACAGCTTCAGCCCAGAGGCACATTTCAGCACACGCTGGTCAATGACCACAAAGATCTAATCTTAGCCCCTCCCCTACTACAACACCCAGTTCAACGACCAAATGCTGAAACTTATCCCTTCACGTCAGTCATCAAACACGCACATCCCATCGGTCAGCGCGCAAAGGAATGACATGAAGCAGGTCAATAAGTACCTTTTTTTTCCACCGGCCAGCACGAGCGTGAATAATCGCGAGTAGACAAATACCTATCACATCGCTTCAGCCAGCTCAGAGGTCAGTGACCAAACGTCGGCCAGTACTTCTCTACCAGCCTGGACACCAGTATAGGTCCTCAGGCAGGCCAATGCTTTCCTATCCCAGTCATTTCAGACATTCATCATTTACTTTGTGCGAGCTGACACACCTCTATTCCTGTCATTTTTGGACACTTGTTATTAATTTCAAAGAAGCGAATGCTTATGTATTCCCAATGTTATGACAGCGATTCGTGACATACAGCTGGCCAAGTCTTATCTGTTCCTGTCAACTAGGATACGGGTCCAAGTCATCAAGTGGGCCAATATTCATGTATTTTTCCTCAGCCAAGATACACATCAATGTCCTTAAGCAGGCCAATGACCATGAGCGGGCCAGTATTGACCTATTTCCAGTCATTTAGAACACAGATCAGTGACTTTAACCGGGTCAGTTCTGATCTGTTCCAGTCACTTAGGATATATTGGTCATCTTAAGCAGGCCAATGCCTATCTTTTCTCATCATTTAAAACACACAGATCTTACACAGACCACTACTCTCACCTGATCGACTTTTACATTTGTAGGAGAATACGTGAGAAAGAAGTTCGAAACTGGTTTTGAATTGAACAAGGTTGCATTCCTTGACTGATTATGTCATGCAACAAATCGCTTGCGAAAGATTCACTTAAATGTTGAAATGTAGACTACTGACATTATGACCGTTTGCTGGGAGCTCCAACTGCCGCCACCCCTGCTATCCTCTCTTTACTTCGACCCCTCTCCTCCTTCTCCTCTCCCTTAAAGTTAGTGGGTACAAAGAAGATTACAAAATGACTTGACATGAACGCGCCGAGTTCAGTGAAAATCCCGCTTAAATACAGAGCATGATTAAATTTACTTTGCACGAATTCGCGTTGTCGTGGAACTGTAAGCACGAGACGTCCGAAATGCACATGCATCATAAACGTTTAAATCGTTCATGACTACTAACACGGGATTACTCTGGTTGCACATGTCTGCCTCGCCAAGGAGTGATGAGGTCAGAGGGAATGGTAATGATGAGAAAGTGCCTATCTTTATGCAGTCACGTCCGACTGCACACATTGCGGGTGGAAAGGGATAGTTGGTATGTGTATCTGTGTGTATTCGGCATTGCATTGGGGATGACAAGGGATAGTTGGTATGTGTATCTGTGTGTATTCGGCATTGCATTGTGGGTGATAAGGGATAGTTGGTATGTGTACCTGTGTGTATTCGGCATTGCATTGCGGGTGATAAGGGATGGTTGGTATGTGTACCTGTGTGTATTCGGCATTGCATTGTGGGTGATAAGGGATAGTTGGTATGTGTATTTGTGTGTGTATTTGGCATTGCATTGTGGATGATAAGGGATAGTTGGTATGTGTGCCTGTGTGTATTCGGCATTGCATTGTGGATAATAAGGGATAGTTGGCATGTGTATCTGTGTGTATTTGGCATTGCATTATGGATAATAAGGGATAGTTTGGTATGTGTACCTGTGTGTATTCGGCATTGCATTGCGGGTGATAAGGGATCGTTGGTATGTGTATCTGTGTGTATTCGGCATTGCATTGTCGGTGATAAGGGATAGTTGGTATGTGTATCTGTGTGCATTCGGCACTGCAAACGTAGCGATATGGGAAGCCACTTTTGTTGAGCGTTTAGGGCATGAAAAATGATTATTATATATATACATGCATACTTCCCCTTATGACAGTCAGTCAGTCCCTCTGCTTCCCTGCCTCATCTCTCAGACAATGACTTCCCCTTACGACAGTCAGTCCCACTGCTTCACTGCCACATCAGACAGTGACTTCCCCTTACGATGGTCAGTCAGTCCCACTGACAATCTGCTAACTGAACGACAGTCGAGAGTTCCAGTTGACGTCTTCAAATTGTTGGCACTGAGAACGTGTTGGATTCGAAAATTCACCTAACTCGCTTCTCACTCAACACGTCCTGCATTCTCCGACCAGTCATGTCTCCCTACAAGCCTTTTCCTCCACCACCCTCCCCACTCCTTCTCCCACCCTCTCCCCTCCACCCTCCACCCTCCCCCCCCCCCCCCCCCCCCCCCCCCCCCCCCCCCTTCCACTCCTTCCTCTGTTCACCCAATCACAAGTAGCACTATCTCCAACAGAGGCCATGGTGGCTCCACGGGGGCTGTTCTCAGCTAGATGTATTTGCACACATCTCCTCAATCGCCAGAACGACCACGGCGCCTTCCATCATGACTACGTGATACTGACAGTCGATAAATTCTCTCCGTGGTGGGGGACTATTAGAGTATCTGAGATGAAGGCGGACGGATAAACAGAGACAACAATGGAGGGGATGAGGGCAATATACAACGAGACCGAATTAGAAAAGGAGCAATGATTTGATGAGGGGAGGGGCGGGGGAGATTTAAGCTGGCGCGGAGGTTTTGAGGAGGAAGTGGCAGGGGAGGAGAGTGAGAGAGGGGGAGATTGACCCAAATAGATACAAGGGCAAAGGAGAAAGAGAGAGGGAGGGGTGATATAGGAATAGTGTACTAATATATAAGAGAACGTGTGTAAAATCGTAAACACAGCCTCTAACGTAAAATGACATCCTTACTATGATTCCTGTGTCTTGTACATGAGCTCGGTGACCACACACAACACAGACATGCTCTTAGCACTGAATTCTCCATCTCCATCCTCAGTCTCCACCACACGCCCCTCTCAACGCTAACACACGCAGCACACAAATGCTAACCGTCTTGAGCAACAACTTACTGCTAGTCAAAACAAAGCATCTGTAAACAAGGCTTGTCATAACAGAAGGCGCGTGTCTCTTTATCCGCTTCATGGAGCAGGCTGCAATGCCCAAAAAAAAAAAGCATCCTGCTAGAATTACAAGGCCTTGTGTTTGCCAGACGCTCACCTCTTTCTTAGGAAAATAAAGTTTAAAAAAAAAAAAAAAAAAAAAAAACCCTGTGAGTTAACTCTTAGATTATGTTAGAAGGATAATGTTTTCTAGGATGTTTGGATGCATCTAAAAGACATGTTCATAAACATTCTGTAATGTGATTGATGTGATTGTAAAGTGAGATCTGTAAGATCTTCAAATGTGTCTAAATGATGTTTACCAGATGAGTTTGAAATGTGTCTGAAGTATGCAGAGAGAGAGAGAGAGAGAGAGAGAGAGAGAGAGAGGAGAGAGAGAGAGAGAGAGGGAGGGACAGGGAGAAAGACATACAGATAGACAGGCAAACAGACAGACAGACAGACAGACAGAAAGACAGAGAGAGAGAGAGAGAGAGAGAGAGAGAGAGAGAGAGAGAGAGAGAGAGAGAGGATGCAAGCATGCACACAAACTATTAAAAAGAAACGCGCGCACACACACGCACACTCACACACACACACACACGCACTCACACACACACACACACACACACACACACACACACCCACACACACACACACACACACACACGTAACTGGGTAATGCTGATCAACTTGACGCTGGCTTCGGAATCGTTCAGCCATCAAAGCAATGCCTACAATGGTTGACCATGTGATGCTCAACCTGCGTGAGACTGGAAAAACTGAGAAGGGGGGGGAGTGGGGGGGGGGGGGGGGGGGTAGAAGTCTTTTACGTGTTTTGTTTGTTTGTTTTTTTTTTTTGTCTCATCGGCATCTTGAACAATTCCACAAAGATAAAAAAACTTTTCCAGAGCACGGAAACAATCTGTGCAAAGAGATCACTGCATAAAGACGTGTATCGTCTATTATTTGTGCCAAATATCTCAGCAATGTCCCTGTTGAATGCTGGGATCTTCAGTCATAACTGCCAAATGCTGAGATCTTCAATCATAGCTGCCAATATCTCAGCAATATCCCTGTTGAATAATGAGATCTTCAGTCATAGCTGCCAAATATCTCGGCAATATTCCTGTTGAATGCTGAGATCTTCAGTCATAGCTGCCAAATATCTCAGCAATATTCCTGTTGAATGCTGAGATCTTCAGTCATAGCTGTCAGATATCTCATCAATATCCCTGTTGAATGCTGAGATCTTCAGTCATAACTGCCAGATATCTTAGCAATATCCCTGTTGAATGCTAAGAACTGCCAATATCTCAGGAATATCCCTGTTGAATGCTGAGATCTTCAGTCATAACTGCCAATATCTCATCAATATCCCTGTTGAATGCTGAGATCTTCAGTCATAGCTGCCAATATCTCATCAATATCCCTGTTGAATGCTGAGATCTTCAGTCATAGCTGCCAATATCTCAGGAATATCCCTGTTGAATGCTGAGATCTTCAGTCATAGCTGCCAAGTATCTCATCAATATCCCTGTTGAATGCTGAGATCTTCAGTCATAACTGCCAAACATCTCATCAATATCCCTGTTGAATGCTGAGATCTTCAGTCATAGCTGCCAAATATCTCAGTAATATCCCTGTTGAATGCTGAGATCTTCAGTCATAACTGCCAAATATCTCATCAATATCCCTGTTGAATGCTGAGATCTTCAGTCATAACTGCCAAATATCTCAGCAATATCCCTGATGAATGCTGGGATCTTCAGTCATAACTGCCAAATATATCAGCAATATCCCTGTTGAATGCTAAGAACTGCCAATATCTCAGCAATACCCTGTTGAATGCTGAGATCTTCAGTCATAACTGCAGGTGGCACTGAGATGCTAATAACACTCATTCTATGTGAGAGACAAATAATAAAAATAGTCGTCGTCGTCGTCGTCGTCGTCGTCGTCGTCGTCGTAGTAGTAGTAGTAGCAGTAGTAACAACATCAACAACAGCAACAACAAAAACAAAAACAACCACAACACAAAAAAATGATAATAGTAGTAATAATTGTAATAATCGTATTACAAAACACCACCACTAGTACTACTACTACTACTACTACTACTACTGACGACAATACTACTACTACTACTACTACTACTACTACTACTACTGACGACGATGATGATGATAATAATAATAATAATAATAATATAATAATAATAATAAAACGAAGAAGAAAAAGAAGAAGAATATTTACAACAGCAACAACAACAATAGGAATAAATAATAATAATAATAACATCAACAACAACAGCAACACTACTACTACTACTACTACTGTCGGTGATAAGGATGAAGGTGATGGTGATGATGATGATGATGATAGTAATAATGATTATAGCAATAGTAATGACAGCGACAAACGATTTTAGAAACATGCCAAGGCATATATATATATATATATATATATATATATATATATATATATATATATAAAGAGAGAGGGGGAGGGAGGGGGGGGGGGGGCAGACACACATACAAATAGACCTATCGAAAAAGAAGAAGAAGAAGAAAAAAAGAAGAAGAAGGAGGAGGAGGAGGAGGAGGAGGAGGAGTGAATACGATGCAGCTAAGCACATGGATTTTATTTCCCAAGCTAAGAAATGGGAAAATCAAACGAAAGAAAATAATTATGTAACTCTTGACGCTCAGCTCCAACCGATAATCCTTTGCTTTACGAGGGTAACGAAACAAAGAACAAACAGTAAAAAAATATACAGAAAAGAGGGCTTAGACGGTTTGCCATGGTGCAATTACTGTCTACACCCTCTTATTTTCCTGTAGTGTTGCGAGCCATGACATCCAGTATCCCCCCCCCCCCCCCCCCCCCCCCCCCCCGCTTCACCCACCACCACCCTTAATAGCGCCCACCCTTGTCTTCCCATTAGCGTTTGGTGCATGTTCACCCAAGCCCAACCCTCCTCTCTCTCTCTCTCTCTCTCTCTCTTCCAGCTTCCCCAACATTTCCTTAACTGCCCTTGCCTCACTGCAACATGCCGCGTGCAGTTGAATCCGATTCACACACCTGACCCTCCGTCATCACACCCCCCCCCCCCCTCCCTCGAGCCATTCTCTCTCCCTCCACTGTCCCCTTTCCTTCCTCATCTGCCCTCTCCTGTAACAATTGTCATCCCCCTCCATCATCAGCCCAAACATTCCCCCGCCCTTCTGGCCCTCTCTTTGTCTGCTCTCCTCTGCCTCTCTCCACAGCCTGTCCACGCCTGACTGTTCGCCGCCTCCACTGGCTCCAACCCGTCAACATCACACACACACACACACACACACACACACACGTGCGTGCGTGCGTGCGTGTGTGTGTGAGTGAGTGAGAGAGAGAGAGAGAGAGAGAGAGAGAGAGAGAGAGAGATGTTTATTCATACAGGCCACAGGCCCTTAGAAGGGATATGTACAAGGAAAAGATGCACAGGCTCTTGAATAGTGTATTATTAAGTTGAAAACAGACTGCTTCTATCGAATGCTTTGTTCAAATGAACCACAAGCTGCTTAACAATATTCTCATTTCTTGACAACTTTAATATAAACAAGTTTAAATATGCATGGTTGTTCGAAATATTTATTAGTAGTCAACTGTTCTTTGAGATCACAACATTGTGGACAAAATCAATACAAAATGAAATTTGATTTCTCTTGACGTGAGCGCGGGCGCGCGCATGCGAGAGAGAGAGAGAGAGAGAGAGAGAGAGAGAGAGAGTGACAGAGACAGAGAGACAGAGAGACATAGACAGACAGACAGACAGACAGAGACAGAGAGAGTGACCGACCAACCAATCGACCCACCGACATAGAGAGCCCTGATAAGGTGGAAGTATTGAAGGAGTAAGAATATGATGTAGCTTTATCTCATTTGTGCTGAAAATTCTATCAATCATGATGCGTACTAACACTAATATCAAAGGGCTAACCATCAATGGTAGAGAGGCTCTGATTTCTCAGTTTGCTGATGATACTACTTTACTTCTGGATGGAAATGAAAGACCATTCATTGAAGCTGTGTCAGCCTTAAGTAGCTTTTCAAGAATGTCTGGGCTAAAAATAAATTTTGATAAAAGTCAAGTAGTATGGCTTGGACGAAGAGAAACTGTGGGACTCAGTACATGAGAGACAAAAACTTCATTTGGGACCCCGGAACATTTAAAATTTTAGGAATTAAGTTTTCAACAGATACCAACGCTATAGTTAGACTTAATTATGAGGACAAATTTCAATGCCATGAAAAGAACAATGAATTATTGGAAAAAACGTCAACTAACACCTTTTGGGAAAATAACAGTAATTAAAACACTAGTATTTTCAAAAATTGTGCATCTCTTAATTAATCTACCAGACCCCCTGACAACTTCCTAACCTCCTTAGAAAAAGAGCTCTATTCCTTTCTTTGGAATGAAAAACAAAGTAAAATAAAAAAGTCTGTAGTGTGTAAAGAATATTGTAAAGGTGGTTTAAGAATGCTTAATATTCAATCTTTTTTGTCGGCGATGAAAATTAGTTGGTTGAAAAGACTGATGGAGGAATCCACTTGGAAAGAGTTTACTATTAATATGATACCAGAGTTAAAAATGTTACAAAACTTTGGCACTGAGTATGCAAACACTATACAACAAAGAGTTGATAATCCTTTCTGGAAGGATGTACTAAAGCATTATAAGAAAATAGCTGCAAAGTCTTGTCCAGATTCAGTTGATGAATTCATGTCTGAATGTATTCACTATAATCCTAATATTTTAAGAGGAAGAAAACCTGTGTTTCTTCAAGAATGGTCTGACCATGACATTTTTTCATTAAACAACTAATTAATGATCATGATAACTTGATGAACTATAATGAGTTCTGTAATAAGTATCCAGATACAAGAACTAATTTCCTTACATACGCAGGCATTCTGAATGCGATTAGATCTTATGGTAGAAAGCGTAACATAACATTAACAAGCAGGTATAAATGCATAGACAACAAAGCATGGTTCTTTATTAAAAAAAAAGGCAACAAATTTGTACAAAATATATTAAATGATCATAATGTTGACCCAACTTGTGTACAAAAATGGAACAGTGTATTTGATAATTTAAATTGGGAACACATTTTCTCTCACTGTTACAAAACATCTCTTGATTCACAGTTAAGATGGTTCCAAATCAGACTTATATATAGGCTCCTTCCAACACAAAGATATTTATTTCTACGAAATATTATAAATTCTCCAATGTGCAACTTTTGTGAGCAAGAGGAGCAGTCGATAATTCATATGCTTTATGATTGTGAAGTTGTCCAACAGTTCTGGACTCAGTTTCAGTTATTACTAAGAGACAAATGCCAACACGCTGAAAACTTTCTGTTGGATAGGGAACTGATCATGTTTGGAACAAAAACAAACGTAAAGAATGATCAAGTAATGGATCTGATAATACTACTAGCAAAATTTATATATACAAATGCAAACTACAAAATGTAAAACCAGAAATCAGGGCCTTTCTGCCTCTTTTGAAAAAACAGACACATGACTGAGCAATGTGCATCGTATCAATGGAAACAGACATGACTTTGATGAAAAATGGTTTGTGTATCTGCCTTTGTTTAGTTAAGATTTTTTTTGATTAAGTAAATATGATTAATAATCTCATTACATGTCGAAGTGAAGATTGTTGCAACTTCTTTCCTCTGGCTGCCCATTCTGCCCCTATACTTGTAAATCGGTGACATAAAGAACTGTGTGTGTGTGTGTGTGTGTGTGTGTGTGTGTGTGTGTGTGTGTGTGTGTGTGTGTGTGTGTGTGTGTGTGTGTGTGTGTTTTCCTTCAATTTCATATATTGTAAAGTTATGGATATGCTATATTATTGTTTTATCCTTGTCCCCTTTTGCCTTGATTGGTCTTCGTCTGATGTATTAAAAAAAAAAAAAGGAAAAAGGAAAAAAGAAAATCTAAAATCATTGTGAATGGATCACGAATGAAATGAAGGGTCTGAAAATGACTTTTTAATCATCATGACATTCACTATCTTTAGCTTACACAGATGAAACATTCATCCGCAGAACTGCAGATGGATGAACAAGAAATATAGACTATTACATAAATTAATTCCAACCTAGAGATTCCTGTTCCCTGCATTGTTTAGTAAACTTTTCTATTTGTAATCTTTGTGTGATCAAGAAGAGCAGACAATTTCTCATAATTATGCTGTTTGACTGTCATATTACACACCAAGTTTGGACGAACTTACAGCAGTTGCTGACTCGGAATGTTCACATTGTCATATTTAGTGATAGACAGAGAACTTGCATTGTTTGGTGTAAAAGCAGAATATACGGACAGACACTGTCTTTGATTTCATCATCTTATTTGCAAAATTTAACTTATACAAATGTAAATTGCTAAATGCACAACCACACATGTGCAAATCTCTGTTACATTGTTGAAGGATAGATATTACTTAGAGCGTTACATGGCAATTATAAATGGAACTTGTGCACAATTTGAACAAACTTGGCTTTTGTACAAGTTGATTCTTCATTAGTTTGAATGTTAGAATTCAAAATAGAACCTATATATATTTCATCTGTGGGCTACCAGTAAATACCACATTCATCAAGATCTACTTCAATTGTGAGTGTGTGTGTGTGTGTGTGTGTGTGTGTGTGTGTGTGTGTGTGTGTGTGTTTTAAATGGTTGAATATTTGTGTATAATCATGCTTGATTTGTATTTGATATGGGAATATTAATGGACCCCACCCCATCCCATCCCTTACCCTTGCCCCCAATTCCCCCCCCCCCCCTCCCCCCCAAGGTCCCTGGTTCCCCTTTTGTTTTGTGTTCAATTAATTTTATTTGTAATCTATGTGTGTTTGGAAAATGATTTGAGATTGAAAAATGTTCATTAAAAAAAAAAAAGAATATGATGTAGACTGTTGTTTATCATTTAGAGTTAACAGAAAAAAAGGATAAGTTGAATTCAGCCAACGATCTACTGTATTTGTATTTTTTGTCTTTGATAATGCATGCTTTATGAACTTCGTACCGTATGCACATTAATATCTCTGTTAGAAAGGTTTTTTCATACCCTCTTTTATTAACAGTACTGCAGCTTATGGAATTCCTCACATTTAAGAACTGTAGACTATACCCTGCCTGGAAGTTATGCTCTCCAGCGGAGCCCAGTCATAACACCCGACATGGGCCGGCATTCCGGTAGAATGACATGCCATAGCCTGTCGGGGTGAATGTGGAACATCTTCCATCATAGCCGGTCTTGGAGCGATGTTGCAGCGAAACTACTTCTGCCGTTCGAGCATTTGCAGTCGTTCGGAATTAGAAACGACAAACAGAACATGTTGTAAAAAAGAGAGAGAGAGAGAGAGAGAGAGAGAGAGAGAGAGAGAGAGAGAGGGGGGGGGGGGGGGGGGGGGGGGGGAGGGAGGTAGAGAGAGAGAGAGAGAGAGAGACAGACAGACACAGACAGACAGACAGACAGACAGACAGACAGAGTGGGAGAGAGAGGGATAGAGAGAGACAGAGACAGACAAAGAGACAGAAAGACAGAGGAGAGAGAGGAGAGACAGACAGACAAGAGAGAGAGAGAGAGAGAGAGAGAGAGAGAGTCAGACAGAGAGAGAGGAGGAGGAGGAGGAGGAAGAGAAGAAGAAGAGAAGAAGAAGAAGAAGAAGAAGAAGGAGAAGAAACTTGATTCACCAGTCGCGTACAACCACCTTATAACTCGAAGACGAAACGGTCTTCTTTTTTGTGTGTTTCAATCTAGTCCCCATGGAACCTTGGAGTTCTCATAAAATAAAGTATACATATGCCATTTAAAAAAAAAAAAAAAAAAACTATTATTCACACCTCTGTAACGCGCATGCACATTCATATGCATTAACACACACACACACACACACACACACACACACACACACACACATACACACGCGCGCGCGCGCATTTTCATGATCTTTACATCATCACATTATCTGTGCTTTTAAGACACATCGTTCCCAAAACAAATCTGATTATGGCAGAATTTTTTTCTGTGTTCAGAGGGTCAGATGGTAAAGACTAATTTGAAAAAAAAGGGATAAACTCAACCAGAGGGATCTTGCAAATGTACGTTTGTCTTTGACAACACATGCTTTATGAACTTACAGAATGGTTTTTCATTTTCTCTGTTAGAAGGTATATAATGCCCCCTTTAACGATACCGTAGCTTATCGAGTAGCCGACATTGAAGAACTGTAGACTATACCCTGAGTGGAAGAGACGCTCTCCTGCAGGGTCCAATCATAACAGCCGACAGGGGCTGGCATTCCCGTGATGAATGTGAAACATCTTCCCATCATAGGTGGCCTCGGAGTGAAGCTGCCATGGCCGAAAACTACCTGTGTTGTGCGAGCATTTGGAATCATTCGGAGTTAGAGGAACAAACAGAACACGCAGTAAAGAGAGAGAGAGAGAGAGAGAGAGAGAGAGAGAGAGAGAGAGAGAGAGAGAGAGAGAGAGAGAGAGAGAAGAAGAAGAAGAAGAAGAAAGAGAAGAAGAGGAGAAGGAGGAGGAGAGGAGGAGGAGGAGTGAGCGGGAGAGGAGTAAGAAGAAGAAGTAGTAGTAAGTAGTAGTAGTAGTAGTAGTGAAGAAGAGAAGAAGAAGAAGAAGAAGGATTCAAATGTATTGTATGACCTTTTCTTCATATGTGTGCCTTACTCATAAAGTGCACATACCCGCTAAAATCTTGCTTTTTGTATGTTTACATCCATTTACGAAATCGCCTGTAGTTACCCTAAAATTTCAGACGAAACCATCTCTTTAATTGTTTTAATCCAGTCGCACACACCCTGGAGTATCTCCTGAAATGAAGTATGTACGCACTCTTTCAAATCAGGAGCCATATTCTTCACACGTCTCGAACGCGCGTGCACATGGATACAAATAAAAGGAAATGCACCCCCCCCCCCCCCCCCCCCCCCACACACACACACACATGCACACACGAAGCACGCACTCACGCACGCACACGCACGCACGCACACACACACACACACACACACACACACACACACACACACACACACACACACACACACACATACACACACACGCGCGCACTACACACACACACACACACACACCACACACACACACACACACACACACACACACACACACACACACACACACACACACAGAGGCACACAGGCACACATGCACAATGTAGGTTTGTTTTTTTTTTTGTTTTGTTTTTTGTATGATTTGTACGTCGTCAGCATTATCTATGTTTTAATGACAAATCGTTTCCTAAAGTAATTCTATTACGGCTGAAATGCTGTCGGTAAGGGCTTTTTTGTTTTGTTTTGTTTGTTGCTTGCTTGTTTTGTTTTCCGAATTTTAGTTAGTAATGTTTCAGGTTAGCTCACTTCATCTCTATTTTGTAAATTTCTGACCTCGTCATGTCCACATTCCTTCTCTCCATTACAGTCAAACGCTACCACAGGACAACACGCTCTCCTGTGTTACCAAAGAACTGCTTTTGAACGCTCTTGTTTCTCTCTGTCTCATCGCCGTATGACTCTCTCTCTCTCTCTCTCTCTCTCTCTCTCTCTCTCTCTCTCTCTCTCTTCTCTCTCTCATCTCTCATCTTACCCCCCGTATCTTTAGGCACCTGCAACCAATACGGTCTCCAGCAGACCAGGTATCATCATACTTGAACGAACCCTATTTCCCTGCTGGATGTATTTGCACACGCCTCGTAAAGAGCCACAGTCAGTCCTTAAAGTGTTCCATCTTACTTTGTATGATAGTAACACCTGTCATGCTATACCAGTTCAAGCATTTCAAAACGCACAAAACATTCGAAGTGAGAAAAACACCAACGAGAAACTAGAAAAGCAGACACAAAATACACTGACACACTGAAGGTGAAAGACACGCACACACAGACACACGCACAGACGTGTGTGTGTGCGCCGCACACGCACGTACACATACACAATCACATATGCGACTACGTCCTTACATGAAAACACGCATATATATGCACGCACGCGTGCGCGCGCGCGCGCGCGCGCACCACACACACACACACACACACACACACACACACACCACACACACACACACGTCTAATATCACATAATGTGTATAGACGTTAAACTGAAGACCTAACACACACACGCGCACACACACACACACACACACACACACCACACACACACACACACACACACGCGCGCGCGCGCGCGCGCACTTGCGCAAATTTGATGTGCTCCACTGAAAGAGCGCATCACGCTTTCCTTCAGCAGCAGATGTTGAAGAAAGACGGCTTCTACATCGCTTGAAGGTGTTACTGCTATGGCAGATCACTCAGCCTTGACTTCCCATTACCTCCGAACGCCCTGTCACTGACGACAGATGGCATCACTCAGCGCCAGCCATTGGTGGCGGATGCCACTGCTGTTCGTTCGTCCCTTTCCACCGTCCAGGAGACAGGTCACTGACCTCCGGCCATTTAATACTGAGCCTTTCTGTGGCCAGCAACTGGGTCAATACGTGGGCAGGCAGAGTTCGGTTGCTATCCCCTCTAGCAGATTATCACATCTATGACTCAAAAGCAGTCATTTGATCATCCCTTTGTATTAGCCATCAATTTTCTTTTCAGTGACCACAAAGTAGACCATTGATAATCCCTTGCTGTCAGACAGAGCGAGGCCGGCTTAATAACCATTGGATAGCACAAAGCGTGGCATCCATGAACAGGCTGGCAGGTGTCCCCCCATACAGGTCAGCAGAACGGGTCTGTAACGTCTAACAGGACATACTATAACTGTAGCCCTGACATGAGCTAGTTCTTTGCGAAATGCTCAGAGCTTGAAGAGAACGGTAGGCGATGAAACGGTATTCATTACGTTGTTCTCATTACTCTGTTATGTATATCAACACGCTAATGTACAGTTCCTTAGATAGACATTTTATATCACAATGGCCCATGCACTATCCTAACGGAAGCTATGTAGCGCCAAGAATTGTCGCATGCAATTTTTTTTTTTTTTTTCTTCTTTTTTTTTTTATTTAATCGGAGTTTGCATGGATCTGAAAATAGTCGTCAAACGAACTTCATCACTTTTCATTATAGATTTTAGATGATTTTTTGTGTAGTCAATAGTACGAACGAACCATCGATTGCACAAAAATGTGTAGCTTGCAGGCAAAAAATATGACGTGGACCTCAAAATAGTAAGTCTAATGATATAAAATTCGTTCTATTCTTCATCACAAATTTGATCTTATTGTGTTTCATTATACGCAATATTTCTCTACCTGTTTGTATTGATATTAGCAAAATATGTGATTTTGCACATTTTCTTTTTTTTAATGATGAAAGCATACTGTGCTTGACACTGTTAAGGATCGTCAGCGTTCAAAACATTGTTCTCTCCTAAAAAATCTACTTAAACGTAGATGCTCCCCGCGTCTTGCGACGCATGAGGCAGTCAAGGCGCTCCACTGTGCACGGTCCTCAGCCAGTTTGGTAGTGTCACTCCATCTTCTGTCAACAAGTCTGAGGTCTCTCTCCACTGTCTGTCGCCAGCTCATCCTGGGTCGTCCTCTTTTTCTCTGGGCCTGCTGGGGTCCATTGAATGGCCTGGTTTGTACGTCTTGATGAGGGTAATCTTAAGACATGGCCCAGCCAGGAGGAGGCGCCGTCTGCGGACGATGGTTGACACGGAGAGTTTTTTTAGACCTCTCCCTGACGTCTTCATTTGGTATAAAGTCTGACCATTTGATGCCCAAGATCTTACGTAGGCACTTTGTATCAAACGCGCGTCGAGTTTTCTGCTCCTGGGTGGTCTTCACTTGCCATTCACAGCCATATAACAGCGTTGCAATCACACTGGAGTTATAAAATTTCAGTTTGATTCCAAGGAAGAATTTCATGCTGTTCCACAGTTTTGTTCAGCTGATTGAATTCTGATGTTGCTTTCCCATACGACAGTTCAGTTCATGGTCGAGGTCATTGGCGTTGTTGATAGAGCTGCCTAGGTATGTGAAGTTCTCTACTACTACTCTCCACTTCCTTTTTTGGTCGATGAGAACGTCCTGTTGGCCCTTGGTGTTTACCGGTTAGTATGTTTTTTTTTGTTGTTGTTTTTTTTTCCTTTTTTTTTAAGTCTTTTTTTTTTCACTGAAAATGAGACCAATGTTTGCTTGCAATCTTGCTGATATTGTCTACAAGCGCCTGCAGATCTGGAGTGGTGCTTGCAAGAGCGGCAATATCATCGGCAAAATCCAGATCTGAAAGGCTGTTTCCTTCTGTCCACTTGATTCCTTTTCCTTGGGTTGCGCGTTTTCAGAACCCAGTCAATGGCAAGTGCAAAGAGAAAGGGTAGAGGATACAACCTTGCCTTACTCCGGTGACAGTTTCAAACCAGTCACTGTAGCCATCTACCGTCCTGACTCTGCACTTGGAGTTTATGTAGATCTGCTCAATGGCCGACACAACTTTCTCTGGGATGCCGTAAGTTTTCATGGTTTTTCCACAGTGATGGTCTGTGGACACTGTTTCAAATGCTTTTTGAGAAGTCAGTGAAACTGATGGCCAGGGGTACTTGGTGCTCTTCACACTTCTAGATGATCTGTGTTAGTGTGAAGATCTGTTACGCACAGGATCGTTTCGGGCGGAAGCCTGCTTGTTTGTTCCCTGAGCTCATTGTCCACTACGTCGCGCAGTCGGTTGAGGATGACCTGGCAGTACTACACTTTCCTTGGTATCGACAGTAGAGTAACTCCCTCTCCAAAAAGTCTATCCGTCTCCGTCTATGTAGTTTTTTCCATCTAAAATTGAAAATAATAAAGCTACTCAGTATCTTCGAATATAGCTCATCAAAACTGGACATATCATTTAATTGGTTGCAACCGGGTTGAGAGAGAGAGAGAGAGAGAGAGGAGAGAGAGAGAGAGAGAGAGAGAGAGAGAGAGAGAGAGAGAGAGAGAGAGGAGAGAGAAAGAGAGTAACGTCACGTATGAAGTCCCCATTTCTTCGTAAGAAAAAAAGAGTGTACAGCGCAAGGCTGAAAATTAGGTCTAGGTTATTTAAATGGAAAGCAGTTAGAAATGTTCTCCATGTGATCGAAGCAGCAACGCAAGAACTGTGCTTAAAAAAATATCGGTATCTTCCCTGAAATAAAAACACCTGTCAAAGATAAGAATGGGATTCCCCCAGCGGCAATCGCTATTCCTGTGTTTGTTTGTTTGTTTTAATTTTCAGCGAAATGGAAGAGGAATACAGCCATGTTGATTGCACTGTATGACCATGGTTCAAAAATCATCTTTGGAGGGAAAAGAATACATGAAAATCGCCATTTTTTTTCCTGCTGCGGGCCTCATCTAATGCTTGTGGCATAACAATCGCACTTCCAAGTTTTTCTCCATTCTAAACAGTCCATCCATCCCCCATGCACACTGTTTCCATCCCCATCCCTCATCGCTCCCGACGCTCCCGGGCCCCCGACACATTCTGTCACTGTTCAAGCACCTGCGGTGACAGGTAGCCATCACATGAGCCACCCTGATCAGGATAAACTACAAGACGGCTGAATCACTTCGGAGACACTGAGTAGTATGTTGTCTTGATTTCTGTACCAGGCTCCCCACCGACGACTGTACTTGCTGGTTTCTTTCTTGACTCAGAATGAGCGTTAGACCCCTGAAGGAAGGACAGTTAGAAAGAATCAGAAGTCCGAGTGAAGAACAAAATATGTAAAAAGCAGTGAGAAGTGTAAGATAAAAGACTGTAATGGTGCAGTTTTCACTTGTTGGCAAGCAAAGACAGCCACGCTTCCAGCCGTCTTGTGGACAAGATGAAAAAGTCCACGCTGCAGGCAGCATTGAGGATAAGTTAAGACAGCCACGTTGCAGGCAGCGTTGTGGATAAGTTAAGACAGCCATGTTGCAGACAGCATTGTGGATAAGTTAAGACAGCCATGCTCAGACAGCATTGTGGATAAGTTAAGACAGCCATGTTGGCAGGCACATTGAGGATAAGTTAAGACAGCCACGTTGCAGGCAGCATTGTGGATAAGTTAAGACAGCCACGTTGCAGGCAGCATTGTGGATAAGTTTAAAGACAGGCCATGTTGCAGGCAGCATTGTGATAAGTTAAGACAGCCATGTTGCAGGCACATTGAGGATAAGTTAAGACAGCCATGTTGCAGGCACATTGAGGATAAATTAAGACAGCCATGTTGCAGGCTGCATTGCGAGTACATCAGGACAGCATGCTGTAGTCAGTTTTGTGGACAAATGGACACAGTCATGCAACAGTCAGCATTAGGGACAATCTCTGCAGTCAACTTTGTGTGTAAAAAGTAAGACGGCAATAATGTGTTTCATCGGTGTGACTAAGTGGAATATTAAATGGATTGAATCAGAACAATTACAAGATGAATTAATGTTCAGGCTTTAGGTGTGATCTCTCCTTCCTTTTCTTTTATGTTTTCCCCACCATCTGCCATCACGAGGACTTCACATCTACATACAGTTTTTTGTTTTTCAAATTAACGCCGCCGTGCTCTTTCCTTCTGATGTGTATTTATTGCTTTCAACCAAGGATCTTGTCCCTTTTCATCAGTCTTTATTCCGTGTTCAGCTTGTCCTGTCTGCAGTGGCAAATGGTTACATCGCAGCCATCTCATACTGCAAGTTCAAAGCAGCAACACTGCGCGCAAAGGAGTGTCTGCTTGTCACAACTTCTTTACAGCAGACACACTCTGCTTCGTGTGAATAGAACATTTACTGTTTAGTACACTTTGCAGCGGACTGGCCTCTGTTGTTGTATAGAATTATTTTTTGTTCTGCCTGTCTGAAAAAAAAGATGGACTACGTATGTTCATGTCACTAAGCGCTCACCATCGCGATCTATGCATACAGCTCTCGATCTTGATGATGATGATAATGAATACTTATATATAGCGCCTATTCTCGGCTAGACGCCAACTCTAAGCGCTTTACAATCAAACACTCGTTTACACAACGGGCTCCCTACCTGGGTAGTGCCGACTGAAGAGCTGCCAGCTGGCGCTTCAATCAGTCGTTTTCCCGTGTCATCCAGTCAGTATCGTTCAATATCGATCATTCATTTTTCCTTACTTTTTCCCTCATTCTTTTTCCATTTTTTCACTCAGGGTGCATGCTATGTGTAACGTGTCATCCATACCATATCTTCTAAAAAATGAAAAATTGTCTAGGAGTTTTCTCTTCTTCCCCTCCTCATCCATCCACTCTCTCATCATGATTCTGACGATCGCCCACCTTAACCCCCCCCCCCCCCCCCCCCCCCCCCCCCCCCTCCCCCAGTAGGAATCTTCCTTCTTCACCACTCAACCCCTTAGCATCAGTCAGAGACGTCGGTCTTGGTCATTCGTTGTGGAATGCCCTTGACATTTTTTGTTTGACAAGGACTTAGTTCCGTTTCGAGGGTAACGAAATGCAATGTTTGAACATTGCTTTCCTGTGGCTCCAGCGCTTTGTCGTTCCCTCATCCTATTCAAAATGGTGACATTACCTTCGTCTTTCTGGGCCACTGTATCTATATTCTATTTTAAAGACAAATTTCCCTTTTGATCATTCTTCTTTTGAACTTGTCTAGTTTACACTGACTCTTCCCCACCAGTGTCTGTAGCTGTTCGACCGTTTATCGACCATCTCCTAATAGAAAAAACAAACAAACAAACAACACAAACCCTGATAGGATTCCTCTTCATCCATCAATTCTCAAGTTTTCACAATTGCTTTAATATTCCAAGCTGCCCCTCCTTTATAACTGATGACTTCAAGTTTTGTATTTTGACTGACCTACTGTCGTTCTGCTTAAACACTTTCAGAGTCTTCGAGGCACATTCACTTCCCCACCCACATGTTTATGCATATCCCTGACTGTGTCTGTGCACTGAGCTGAAGACAACTTACCTCCAGAAAAAACATTATGACTCCCAGGGCCAAGTGACCACTAGCTTACATACTCTGCTAGCTTAAAGTGGCCAAACCTCCACGTCATATACTGTTTTGTGATAGCGAGGATTCTTGTACCTATCGAGCTGCTCTCTCCGTCCAAGCTGATCACGTGAACTCTGCTGCTGACAGACGTTTGCAACAGCCCACCACGCTCAAGGTCTCTCAGCGTTTTCCAACTCCAAATTACTTGTCCATCACGCTCGAGCATCTCACGCATGTTCTCAGGCATGCTCACGATCACATCATATAAGAATTCATTGCGCGACGAGCATGAAACAAAATCAAGATAGATTGCCTCTCTTCTCCGCGACTGCTAAAAAATACGCGCTGTAGATTCTGTCTGTCTGTCTGTCTGTCTGTCTATTTGTCTGTCTGTCTGGCTGTTTCTCCTCTCGTCTCTCTCTCTCTCTCTCTCTCTCTCTCTCTCTCTCTCTCCGATCTCTCCTCCCTCTCCTCGTCTCTCGCTCTCTCTGTGCAAGACATTGAAACCTTGAGAAATAGTTACCCCTCGTGATCGCCTTAACTCCTGTTTGTTTTTTTTGCTATTCTTTCAAGCCATGAGATGTGCCTAAGATCGTCTATTCCTTCACTCATCCCTTCATGAGGGCCGAAGCCTATATCAAATAAACCACGTGCGCTCTCTCTCTCTCTCTCTCTCTACTCTTCTCTCTCTCTCTCCATCTCTCTCTCTCTCTCCGTCTCTCTCTCTCTCTCTCAAGTTGAATCTCAGGAAACCCGTGACACTGACATCTGGCAGCTATAGAAACAGATTCCATGCCCGTTTGGGAATCTAAGATATTCATTGGAATCATTTTTTGTAGCATATAGAACTAATTTGAAATTTGCAAACGAATTAGTGCAAACTGGTCCGGTATTAAGAACCGATCGCAATAAAGGAACATGGCCAAGCTCTGTGTAACACCACAAAGGAAAATACTGAATGTCACTTTTTCTATCAACAAGAACTGGCTGTGACCAGGACATAGAGAGGACATTTAGTGAATTCTTGTATCTCACACACAACCACACACACACACACACACACACACACGCACAGGCGCACGCATTCTGCACGCACGCACTGCACGCCCACACACACACACACACACACACACACACACACCACCCATCACATACTCACTACACATCACACACACACACACGCGCGCGCGCGCACGCGCGGCGCGCACACATCACCAAAAACCACAAACAAAAAACCCACAACCACCAACACGGCACCCACTGCACCCACACACAGCACGCACACACACACACACACATCGCACACACACATCATCTTCTCGTCTCTCTCTCTCTCGTCTCTCTCTCCTCTCTCTCTCTCTCCTCCCTCTTCCTCTCTCTCCCCTCTCCACTCTCCTCAGCACACCACACACTACACACACACACACACACACACACCCACACGACACACACAACTATCACCATACACACTACATCACGCACGCGCGCGTCGCGTCGCACTCACACCACAACCCCCACACACACACACACACACACAACACAGCACAACACACAACGCACTGCACATCACTGCACGCACGCAACGCACGCACGACACACACACACACACTGATTCACGCACACACTCACGCAATCGCACCACGCACACACACAACACGACTCACTGCACGCAACGCACGCACTCACACAAACGCCGCACGCCCGACACACACACCACACACACACACACACACACACACACACACACACACATTTCCCATACGCCATTAACGCACGCACGCCACACCGCACGCAACACACCCCTCTCGCTCGCTCTCCTATCCTCTCTCAGTCTTCCCCCTTCGTCATCCTCTCTCCACCTCTCTCATCTCTCAGCCTCTCTCAAATCGTCTCGATCTCTCCTCTCTCTCTCCATCTCTCTCTCTCTCTCTCCACCACCAGCCACCCACACACAATACACACCACATACACACACACGCGCGCGCGCGCGCAGCACCACCCAACCCCCCGCCCACCGCACCCACCCCACTACGCGCTCGCACTGCACCGCCGCACTCACGCACCGACCACACCCACCATAACACATCTGGTGACTAATGTGCTTGAACATTTGCTTTCACTCTAGTTTGTAGTCGAGGACACAAACGTTCGACCTTTCTATCAGACGTAAACGATGGTTCTGTTTAATTGCGGAATCATCAATCATCACCCAGTGCTTTCAGTGAAGGACGGCAGTTTTTCCACATAGCCGTCGTCATTTTCCTCCCACTCCCAGGTTCCTGTTCCCTGTTCCCTTCCCCTGTTCCCCTGGTGCCCTGATTTGTTTCCCCGGTCCACCCATTTCCCCTACACGCATTTTCCATAATACCTGTAAAATCGTTCATACCGCACTTGTTTTGCCCATCTGCATCCTTACTTGTTTGGAATTTGTTGTCGCTCTGCCTGAGAAAGACACGACGTGCCAAGCTGTTCTCTACTTCAATGAGCCGTACTTGTCCACCATTTGTTTTTGTACGCCCTTAGTTCATTTAGAACATGGAGTACAAACAATGGGGACGATAGAAATGCTGCTCTTCTCGTTCTCCTCTCCCCGTCCTTCGTCTCTCTCTCTCTCTCTCTCTCTCTCATCCTCTCCATCTCTCTCTCCTCTCTTCGTGGGTTTGTGTGTGTCTACTGTGCTGTGCTGTGTGGTGTGTGTGTTGTGTGTGTGTGTGTGTGTTGTGTC
>JADBJO010010251.1:0-7500 GCA_016801955.1 Conus betulinus
CATGAAACAAAGACAAACCAAACTGAAAAGAATGCCCCACTTAGTCATATGGATCACACCTGACTCGAGAGTCGCACATATCAGTCACACACACACACACACACACACACACACACACACACACACCCACCACCACCACCACCACCACCCACCACCACCACCTCACCACCACCACCACCACCACACCACCACCTCCACACCACACCACACCGCACATAAAAACAAATGCACACACGCACACGCACACACACACACACACACACACACATTCTCCTTTGCTTCAGTCCAACCCCTTCAATGTGTGTGTGTGTGTGTGTGTGTGTGTGTGTGTGTGTGTGTGCGCGCACGCGCGCGCGCGTGTGTGTGTGCGAGCGTGCGTGTGCGTGCGTGTGTGTGTGTGTGTGTGTGGTGTGTGTGTGTGTGTGTGTGCCAATCCGTCACCACCTTTTCTCCTCCTTTGCTTACCTCTTTCCCATCGAGTTGAAACCGATCTCCTAGTTCATAATACAGGTAACACACCAAGAAGTCATTGCCGAGACCCCGTGTAAGTTTCAGGATGTATATAGGTACAAGTGCAGTTGGGGTTTTCTGTTATTAAGTCATGTGAAACGTGATTTCCCATACACAGCTCACGATGCTTGCTACAGACTTTTTCTTTTTGGTGTGTGTGTGTGTGTGTGTGTGTGTGTGTGTGTGTGTGTGTTGTATTTTGTTTGTTTGTTTTGTAAACTTAATGAAAGTAACTTTACATTCTACACCAAACTGTGTGTGAATCCTCTGTCCTTTTAAACGAATCTAAAAAGAAGATTTACTGTTTGGCCGAATGAAAGATACAAATACAACGCAAAACATGACGCGTGTCGACCTCTTGGCATTCAAGACTATAACAAGATGCAAAGCATATAAACGTACTCCCAGTTTATCCTGAATACGCGTGAGATATTCCATAAGAGGAAAAACCGTCTTGGGCTGGTGTAACCGTTAGTAATGGCTATTCTGGTAAACATCGGCCATCATCTGTGACCTATAATGAACATACAAATTTTCATAAAAAATCGGCCAAGTGCTTTCTGAGATTTTACATAAAGAAGAAAGCCACTATGGGCCGTTAGTAACGGCTATAACGGTAAACTAAAACATTGGGCATTATTTGTGACCCATAATGAACACAAATAATGCCCAATGTTTGCTCATGCGAATGGGAAAAGTGTTATGTGAATGGAGAAGTTTCACGTCAAAGAAAGAGAGTGTTAGAGATTTTTGTAATTTTTGCGGTTGTGGAATGGAACCTACGGTTTTGATGATGCTTTTTTTTTGTATTCATGGAGTGCAACCACAAGTGATGTGGAGGAGTGGGACGCTGAGTGGATTGTGAAGTGTGTTCACCCAATGTGAGGAAGGGTGGAAAATTATTGTTACTTCAGAGGAGCTCTGGACACGGACATAGGAGGATGTCCTATTGTAACCCTCCTGGGTTTTAATATTGTTAGGACTAGGATTGTCCTGTGCAACCCTGGGTTGGTGTGTGCTACATGTTGGACTGGTTTGTCCGATGCAACCCTGGTTTGGGGTGTGCTTAACCCTTGGTGGGGGTGTAAGATGCCTGGCGTGGCAAAGTTTCACTAAGTTTAGAGTGTAGATGTAGACTGGAAGTCTACTAGGGTAGGCTTGTTGCTTATTCCCTAGAAGGTGAGTACCAGTTGGGTTGTAAACTGGTTAAAGCAATTACATTAAAGGTGTAATTGTAATGATAACAGAAGTTTGATGATTATAAAGATTTGAGGATATTGCGCTATTTGGGAAAAAGAGAAAGATGAACGTTGAACGCGAAAAGAAAAGAAGAATTGAAAATAAATAAATGAAATATTGTTGTATAAAGATTTCTTTCTGTACCCCAACTGTAGGTAGGAATAAGTTGGCGGAACAAGACTCATGTGAGTATTCTATTTTGATTTTGGAGTGAATGTGAAAGGAGTTAAAAAAGGAGCTATGAATAATAAAAGAGAGAAAGAGAGAAAAAAAAAAAATTCATTTTAGAGGTTAACCCTGGACCTAGGGTTTCGTTACAGAATCCCTCAGCGTCCAGTGGTGTTCCCGACTAAGGTGTACCAGTCTAGTGAGGATCCAGACTGTGGTGGTCCAGAGGTGGTACAGCCAAGTGCACGAAAGCTCCTCGACAAGTCAAGAAGATGACTTGTCTTTACTGCAATTATTTAATATAATGAACTGATAGTGTAATATGTGTGTGTGTGTTTGATTCTTGATAAAACTTTGAATATTGTATATTGTTTATATGTGTGGAAATATCTTGTGAAGAGAAGAAAATATGTGTTGGAAAAACGTACTGAAGTGAAAAGAAGATTTTAGACCCTTTTCTTTATTATTGAGTAAAGGGAGCGTTTTATAGAAACTTAATTTTGTGGTGATAGTGCTCCTTTGGGTGAATGGAGTGATTGTGCGTTGTGTACAGAGTAAGCATACTGTGTTTGTGATGCAAGTGTGTGTGTGCACAAACATGGGTGTGTGACAGTGGTGACCCCGTCTTTGAATTTAGGTTAAAGTTTAATAGGATCTAGTTGGGTTTTTTTTTGAGTGAGTACTGCTGCTAAAATATTGTTTTGAACCCCTTTTGTAAAAAAAAATAGAAGTAAAGTTAATCTGCCAAATTGCAATTATAAAGATACTATTTTGTTCCCCTCTGCATTGTTGAATAAGTATTGTTATATTTATTCATTTTCATTGGGTATTTCCAATTTTGTTGTTCTTTTCTATACTTATGGTGTGAGTGAGTTATTATGTAATGTATACTTGTTCTTAGTATTCCCGTCTCCAGTTTCTACGGGTGGTAGTTTCAATTAGTGGGCTACCTAAGGGTTCTTTTGCTTTGTCTTGCTTTTCCTACTGTTTTTCAAATTTTCGCCTCTCTTGGTTTCTGTCTCTATTCTAATTAAAATTCTCTTGATTTCTTTACAATAAGCTCCTCTCTAGTTTCAAGTTTAGGCAGGTTTTTTTGCTATTTTAAATAGGGTTTCTGATTAGTGTGTGTAAATGCTCCCTTATTTTTAATGTTGTAGGGTTTAGTTGGAAATCTTTTTTGTAAAATTGTGTTTTTTTCTGGCACATTCTTTTGGATTTCCTTTTTGAAAACAGTGCTCTACTTTAGTTTAAAGCAATAATTAAAAAAATATTCTTAGTTTTTCTTAGTATTTTGGAAAATTTTTTTTTCAAAATTTAGTCTTTCAGAGCCATTTCTAAATTTATTTTTCTCACATTTTTTTTGGCCAACTAAAGTAACTTAAAATAAAACATTTGTTTTCACTAAGGGTGCATTTCCATACTTAATCAAATTTTACTGGAAAAAAAAATTCTTTTCTGTCCCGTCATTGTTTTTTTTTTTTTTTGGTTCTTTACAAATTTGAATGTTTTGAACTCTGTATTCTGGTGATCAGTGCCAAGTAAGTTTACATTGTTTTATTTTAAATAGTGTTTTATTTCACATCTTAACTTCCCTACCCCATTTACACGCTGTGGGATTTCTTTAAACGTTATCTACACTCTCATAAAAGATGGCTGATGCAGTAGATGATCAACAATTGAGGAATTTCAATCATTATTTGTGAAGGAGGATGAGGAAACGGTTCGTTTCAACAGATTTTTTGTCCCAGGGACAGAAATTGCAGTTGTCTGGTGATGCTTTGATGTCCTACATTAATCAGTGTGAAGAGCGGGTGCTCAGAGCAAAAGAAAGGGAAGAGAAAGAAAGTAGCAGAGGCAGAAAAAGAAGAGAAGGATAGACAAGCACAGTTAGAAAAAGAAGAGAAGGATAGACAAGCACAGTTAGAAAAAAGAAGAGAAGGATAGACAAGCACAGTTAGAAAAAAGAGATAGCAAGCACAGACAGAGAGAGAGATCAGGGCGCATGAACTTGAAATGAAAAGAACAGAAAGTCTTAATTTACTTGAAATGAAAAGATTGGAACTTGAACAAAAACGAGTGGAACTTCAGTGAAGCAACAGGCTGTTCAACAATCTGCAAATGTAAATGTTTCTCAAACTGATACTGTTCCTGTTCAGGTTGCAGGTAAAACTTCCTACATTCCCCAAATTACCCCCTTTTGATGAGAATCGTGATGACATAGACTCTTTTTCTTTTTAGGTTTGAAAACCATGCTTCATCATGTGGTTGGAGCAAAGACAAATGGACATTGTATGTTGCATCTCTCTTCAAGGGCACTGCCCTTTCTCTGTATCATAGTTTGGCAGTTCGTGATACTCTTACATGGGAAGAGCTGAAAGCTGAACTTTTAAAGAAGTTTCAATATACAGATGAAGGTTTTAGAGAAAAATTTCGTTCAGTTCGTCCAGAAAAAGGCGAATCATTTGCAGCTTTCCTTATTAGAACAAGTCATTTATTTGATCGTTGGGTTGAATTGGCCCAAACACAGAAAGAATATGATGATTTGCGTGACTTGTTGTTACGTGAGCAGATTTTACAAAGTGTATCCAAAGACCTATCTATTTTTCTAAAAGAGAGATCTTGTAAAACTGCAGAGGATATGTGTAAGCTGGCAGATCAGTATCGAACTGCTCACCCGGAGAAGCATTTTGCCAGAAAATCTGACCGTGATGTGTTTTGAGGCAAATGTTGCTTCATCAGGACAGTTGGTCAGTGTCGTTCTCAACCAAAAAGTTTCACAAAAAGCTTATTTACACAGATTTTAGTATTGCAAACTTAAAAACACACTCCCACATTAGCAGGAAGTTATCGTCCCTTATGTATAGGTGGAAAGTCGATGCTTTTACAACAAAATTTAGTAAAAATGCCTCATGTGTGTTTGTGGACAGAGCATCACAGTTGATCATATTATCTCATGTGCCGCTATCAAACAATTTATACCCATACTTTCTACATATACTATTACAAATATTTTCGAATCACCAGCATTAACCTATGAATTCTTTCTTTCTTTATCAAAGAGTCCAATTAGTAAGTACTTATAGTTTCTTACATTTATTTACTCATACTTATGAGGTTACTTTTAAGTGAGTCAATCATTAACCTACTACTAAATTTACATAATATATACGAAAGGACCATCCTTATCCGTCCCCTACCTCTTACTGTACTCTCCCATATCAAAGGATAGACGTTAAATTTGAAACTAACACACACACACACACACACACACACACACACACACACACACACACACACACAGTGCGCGTGGGGGGGGGGGGGGGGGTAGGATGGGATGGATGTGTGGCGGTGGAGGGTGACTTCAGATTAAATGTCGCAAACGGTATGAAGTTGAAAGGGCAAGGCAGAGGGAAGAAAACCGGATATAGTTTATAGTTCAAAGGCTTGAGAGCTACTATCAGCTAGATGGGGTGGGCCATATCCCTTAAAGTTTGTGGGAGACGTTATCAGTACAAATACAGTTCTTTAAATCCATTGAATAACTAGTAGGAGGCTTTCCTGAGAAAATCTGGTTTTCTACAAAGACCATTCCATGTCTCGTAACACTTACAGGTGCATGTTTGAACCTGTGGTGTGTAACCACCCCAACAGCAAGATGAGAGCACGACCTCTTCCTTACACTTGAGGTCGTTGAAGCGTGGCTCGTGATCGTTCCCCTCCCCCCCCTCCACCCTCCCCCCACCCCACCCCCTTTGTGCTTGCAGTCTTTCTTCACAGTGGCAGATAACGTGTTCCACTGTACTTGATTGTCTTTCTTGTTTTACCCTGTATTTTTACGGATACTCTTTCTTTGCTTTGTTGCGCTGGCTGAAGGGCGTAACAGGTTAACCGGTTGTGCGGGTCATGACTTGACTGAGTTCTGTTCAGCCGGTGGCGTAGTGTGCCAGTGTGTGTTTTCATGTTTGAGCTTCCTCCTGCAGCAGCATTACATTTTGGATTTCCCATTCCTCCCGAGTTCAGTTCTGGTCTTTTGGGCAGTGACACTGACATGGAATGATCTTCGTCTACTGTGGTGAGTTCCTCACAGCTTGATCGCACGAACGGGAAATGTTATTCTCTCTCTCTCTCTCCTCTCTCTCTGGTTTGGTGGTGTAGTGTGTGTGTGTGTGTGTGTGTGTGTGTGTGTGTGTGCGCGCGCGCCCACTGACCACAGGGAAAGTCCTGTTGACAGTGGAAAGACTACAACTTTGGATTCTCTCTTGAGGGCACATAAGACCGTATGGCGAAAGCTTGGCTGTGTCTGGAGTGGCACTGTCTTCATCTGTCCGTGGGCAGGGGTGGTTGGGTCTGTGGGTGTGCTCGACAGCTGGAGGGTGGTGTTTTTTCGCCGGTGGGCTCTGCAGTCATGAAATACGGGCTGGTACACCCATGGGGGACGCTACTTTAGGCTGTTATGAGTTGCATCCTGTAGTCTGATTTACCTCTGTTCAGGAGCAGTTCACAGCGCAGGCCTCCAAGGGTGGTACAGGACTGCTCTAAAGGCAGGTGAAGACGTGCTTCTCTGGGTCCTCCCCAGCACCCTCGGTTGTTTCTTTTTCTTCTAAAAGACACGACTGTCTGCGATGTTCTGTCATGTTTTGCCTCCATTTACTTTCTTGTGTTTTTTCTTCTTTTTTCTTTCTTTCTTTTTTTTTTTTATACCTGTTCTTCCAACCTGTTTTGTGGGTGTTCTTGATTTTCGAATAATTTCAATTGTTTCTTTTCATTTGCTGTCTTTTTTCTCGTTTTTTTTTCTTTTCTCACGTTTTCATTTCGTTCTTTCTTTCTTTCCTTCTTCCTTTCTTTCTTTCCTTCTTCATACCTCGCTGTTTATTCAGTCTGTCTGCCCCTCTCTCTCTCTCTCTCGTTTCACTCACTGCTCACTCGCTCACCCATTCCCCCTCTCTCTCTCCCCCCCCTCTCTCTCTCTCTCTCTCTCCCTCCCCTCTCTCTCTCTCTCTCTTCTGAGGCACACAGTAGTGGAATTATTGAAACCTTTCGTGAGTCTTCAATCATATTATTCATTGCACACACTTATGGAATGTAAACAAATCACACGTAGCACTGTGTCACACACTGTCACTCTTGCACACACGCATTCATGACAGCATTTACTCCATACGCACACGCAATCCATCCCTCCATTCAACCAAAAGGCACATTACAGAATGTTTTTTCTTCATGGACAAATGTAACTGTCTTCAAGGGAAAGACTATTTCTGCTGTTTTGTCTTTCTTTATGACCATAGTGTGTTCACATTTGACAGTGAATTCTATGCTACTGCCTATTTAAATCAAGTGGTATTTATGTTTAATTTGTTTGTTGAAGTGACTATTACGTTTTTTTACAAAAACTACTTGATGTTGATGTATTACACATCTATTCTTTGCTTTATTCCTTTGTAAACAATGAAAAAAATCATCATATAATATTTATATCTAACTTGCTTGTGAAGTGAATATATATATAAATATATATATATATGTATATATACATGTATCACAAGCAGATACACTTTAGAATGTATACAGACATATTTTGAT
>JADBJO010010251.1:12500-25000 GCA_016801955.1 Conus betulinus
AATTAGCAGGTATGTTCATTATGGGTCATGGATGATGCCCAATGTTTTAGTTTACCGTTATAGCCGTTACTAACGGCTGTAACGGCCTGTAACGGTTTTTCTTCTTTATGGAATATCTCCAAAAGTACTGGCCGATCTTTGTGAAAATTTGTAGGCATGTTCATTATGGGTCACAGATGATGCCCGATGTTTTAGTTTACCGTTATAGCCGTTACTAACGGCTATAACTGCCCATAACGGGTTTTTCTTCTTTATGGAATATCTCAGAAAGTTCTTGACCGATCTTTCTTTGTGAAAATTTGTAGATATGTTCATTATGGGCGACGGATGATGCCCGATGTTTTAATATACCGTTATGGCCGTTACTAACGGCTATAACGGCCCCTAACGGTTTTTCTTCTTTATGGAATATCTCAGAAAGTACTTGGCTGATCTTTCTGAAAATTTGTAGGTATGTTCATTATGGGTCACGGATGATGCCCGATGTTTTAGTTTACCGTAATAGCCGTTACTAACGGCCCATAATGGTTTTCTTCTTTATGGAAAATCTCAGAAAGCACTTGGCCGATCTTTCTGAAAATTTGTAAGTATGTTCATTATGTATGTCACAGATGATGGCCGATGTTTACCAGAATAGCCATTACTGACGGTTACACCAGCCAAAGACGGTTTTTTTTTCTCCTTATGGAATATCTCACGCGTATTCAGGATAAACTGGGAGTACGTTTATATGCTTTGCATCTTTTTTTGTTTGTTTGTTTGTTTTTTTTTGACATCTTGGTAGATTTCCTCACTTCCTCTGCACTAAAGTCACCCATGTTGATGGGGAAAGTAAAAATGGGGGTCATAAGGCTGGACCGGCGTGTCGAGTTGGGGTCATTTGAGTATCTCACTGAAGTGTTCCATCCACCCAGCAAGTTTCTCACCACTCGACAGAAGTCGTCCATCGTTTACCCTGTTAGGACGTTGTCGATGATGACATTCTTTGCAACCTGATAGACAGATTTCGTCACGTTGCTAGCCACATCCCCCCTCAGCTTGGGCACCCAGCCATTCCCATCTGTCCATCTGGGCATTGTGTGTGGCTTCCTGATGTTAACCGCTCGAGGCCTGGTATGAGACTGGTTTTGTATGCCGTGCAGTTACGCCACTTACAGCGCAGCTTCCTTCTTCCAACAAATAAGATCCCAGCGCCACTGCCGATCAAGTCTTCTCTCCAGGACTTCCGTCACCAAGAATGGTTCCGCCGCCGCTGATCTCCGGGGGCCCCTTTGATGTCATCCCGCTTCTTCGGTGGAGCCGGGTGTGGGCTCTGCCAGGCCATCCCGAATGCACGCGATGAACGTTTTCGTGCACCTCGGTGGCTTTGGCTTGGCAACGTTAGGCTACATGAGCAGAGGGAATGTGGACGTGGGTAAGTCTGTGGCGCAGATTTAGTAAACGTGGCAGGCAGGGGGGAAGAGGAGGGCGGGGGATTCCAAAAGGTAATCAATCAATCTATGGGGTGAATTGAAGGCCTCTCTTGGCAGAGATCAAGTGTCTGTCCACTACATACTCCCCCCACCCCCCCCCCCAGCCCCCCCCCCCCCTCCTTTTTTTTTTTTTAGGCATGGGAGGGTTGTTCCGAAACCCTTGAAACCAACTCTTAAATCCACCCGTCATACTATACTATACTATACTATACTATACTATATACTATACTATACTATACTATACTATACTATACTATACTATATCAAACTACGCTATACTGTATTGTGTTGTGGTATACTATACTATGAAAGAGTACACTAAGAAATGATTTGCTACTCGACGCTACACTGCAACTACACTACACTTACCACACTATGTTTTTGTATGCGATCCTCTATTACACTATAATATTTTATACCAGACTATTTTAGACTAGACAGCACTGCACTGCACTACATTATACCTGAAAGCAATGGCAGAAGCGGCAGAGAGGGGTTCAAGCTGGATCTGGTCAAGGAGGAACAAAAGTGAACTTCATAAGGGTTAACTTTCCTACAAATATCAGGTGTTCCTGTGGCTCAGTGGTCAGTGCGCGAGTCATTAAGTGGAAATGAGCATGTCCAGAGGGGCATGGGTTCGAATCCCAGCCATGGCTCGTCCCAAGATGGGAAAAAAGGGGCAGCAGAGGGACATCCGGAGTCGTGAACCGGGTGTGCCCCCCCCCCCCCCCCCCCCCCCCCCCGAGTGTCAGGAGATAAGGGCCGAAACACTTGCTTGAAGGGGGCTTCTTCTCTTCTGAGGACTCTCTGCTGCCACGCTCTCCACGAGTTTCTTTCTACCAAACTGTGCTTTTCTGTACGATCCTATATTATGCGATACTGTGCTATAGGCCTACTAGACTATTCTATCTCAGCGATCGTTCCCAGACTATTGTTGTCGATGGTCTTGCTTCAATTCCTACACCTCTAACCTGTGGGGTTCCACAAGGGTCCGCCCTTGGGCCCGTTCTGTATGTCAGACCTGAGAGTGAAGGCGAGGGGGGCCATGAGCCTTCATATTTGTGCCTTTTACCTGGCCCAAGCATACCAACGTCCTGGCTGTCTAAAAGACCTGGAAACAACCCTCCGGAAGATTCCTGACGGCTCCCATGTATGGGTAGGAGGCGACTTAACCTCCCAGATATTGACTGGAAGTTAGATTCAGTAAAACCCTACGCATCGCAACCAACCCTGTCTTCTGAGTTACTATCCATAGCCAGTGATGCCCACCTAGAACAAGTGGTCCTAGAACCAACAAGGATCGCTAAGTATTCTGCCACCACTGTTGATATCTTTTTCACAAACAACAAATCGCTGACACTAAGGAAAGATGTTACTGATCAACAAGGTCAAAGTCATTCCCGGGATTTCAGACCATGAAGCTATCTTTGTAGAGTCGTCCCCCTCCGTCAATCTTCTGTAAGAAGCCACCAAGGAAGGTCCCCATTTTTAGAAGAGCAGATTTCACCTCCATTAGAGACAAGCTGAAGGAATCCTATCAAGAATTCAAAGATGCAGCCAGCTGCCTGGGGGTGAACGACCTATGGGTGAAGTTCCGGACCCTCTTGACCACCTTCATCAATGACCAAATTCCCACAAAACAGATAAGGAGCAACATGAGCGACAGGCCCTGGATAACCCCCCATGTCAAGAACAGACGGAAGAAACTACTCCGACTCTTTAACAAATACAAGTCTTCTTCCAACCGAGCAGTTAAGGAGAGGTACACCAGAGCCAAGGCCAGGGTACAGAAGAAGAGCGCAGGAACTACTGGCAAATACATAAACAACCTGATCGACCCCCCCCCCCCCCCCCCCCCCCCCCCCCGAAGAAGGCGACTCTGTAAACCATGGCAGCGATCAGAAAAAAATTCTGGAGCTATGTGAAGACATTAAGGAAAGATGTACTGGTATTGCCCCTCTGAGACACCTAGGGAGACTTTTCTCCGCGGCAAGAGACAAAGCCAACATCCTGAACAACCAGTACAAGTCTGTCTTCACCAAAGAAGACCTTCGAGATATCCCATCTCCAACAGGGACTCGCTCCCCAGCCATGACCAACATCACTGTGTCTGAGGAAGGAGTGAGGCAGTTACTCCGGAAGACCACCCCACACAAGGCAGCAGGTCCGGACGAAATTCCAGCAAGAGTCCTGAAAGAGTGCGCAGACGAACTAGCGCCCATGCTAACATTGATCTTTTCCAACACCTTAACTGAGGGATGTGTTCCTGAGGACTGGAAGATGGCTAAAGTAACAGCAGTCTTCAAAAAAGGGGACAGAAACAACCCAGCAAATTACAGACCACCTCACTGACCAGCCTGACCAGCGTACACAGGAACACATTTAGCAAGTAATATCATGCGACACCTCACAGAACATAACATACTCACGACTGCCAGCACGGCTTCAGAGCCAGAAGAAGCTGTGAGACACAACTCCTCACGCTGTCACACGAGATCGCCTCTAGTCTGGACAAAGGGATCCAAACTGACGTGACCATCTTGGACTTTTCGAAAGCGTTTGACAAAGTGCCCCATGAGCGTCTCCTTAAGAAACTGAACCACTATGGTATCCGAGGATCGACCCTGGCATGGGTAAGAGCCTTCTTGTCCCATCGTACACAGCAGGTGGTAGTCGATGGCGCTAAGTTCGAGCAGGCCCCGGTTGTCAGTGGTGGCGTACCACTGGGCACAGTTTTGGGCCCTCTTCTCTTCCTGGTCTTCATTAACGACCTCCCTGACCAACTCCACTCAAGAACTAGGCTGTTCGCTGATGACTGTATTGTTTACAGAGAAGTCAGGAACCAGAACGACTGCAGGAGGACTTTAAACACACTGTCCAACTTAAACACAGATGGGGTATGGAAATGCAAAATGCAATACCCTATCCTGCACCAGATCCAGGGATCCCATCATATTTAGGTACAAGCTGAAAGGTCACACCCTGGACGAACAACCGAATCAAAATATCTGGGAGTTAATATCTCGAGAGATCTAAGCTGGACCAGCCATATCACCGCCAAAAAGCCAGCAGCATGATAGGATTCCTGAGGCGGAACCTGAGGGTAGCGAACCAGGCAACCAAGACCAATGCCTACAAGACCCTAGTTCGCCCCCACCTCGAATACTGCAGTACAGTCTGGAACCCATACACCGCAGACAAAACTAAACAGGTAGAAGCAGTACAGAGGAGAGCAGCCAGATACGTCACCAACCGCTATGACTACACCTGTAGCGTTACTGGTCTGCTCACTGACCCCAAATGGGAATCCCTGGAGTCCAGGAGGAAGAAAACCCAGCTAACAATGTTCTACAAGTCTGTGAACAACCTTGTGGACATTCCCCCCCAGAGGAGTACCTGACACCAGCATCCGCCAGAACAAGAGCTAACCACTCCAAGAAATCCCGCCACCTCAGATCAAAAACCGACGTCCTGAAGTATAGCTTCTTTCACCGCACCATCCCAGTTTGGAATTCTCTTCCGGCAGCCGCAGCCGAGGCCCCCTCTCTGGTACATTTCAGGAGGGAGCTCAGCAAACTTTACTTTTAAAATACAGCCATTGTATGTGTTGTCGTGTGGAAGTGTGTGTGAATGGTTGGTGGGCCTGGACTAGCCTAATGCTTGTTCTGGGGCAGGATAGGGAGCGGGGTAACCCCTCTCGAAAAGGTGAACGTGGGTAGCCTTCCTGCAGCTCCACACTTAGTTTTTTTTTTTTTTTTAAGGCTAGCTGGTAGGTAAGTTAGGGGGGGGGGGAGGGGTGTGGTATGAAAGCTGTCTTTCAAATAAGGAGTAGGACTTTTTTTTTTTACATGCGCACACCCGAGTCACTTAAGGTCTATGGAGACGACGTTGTCAGTTATGTTTAAGAGCTGTTCCCAAGATTTAAAGAATTGGATGATTTTGAGTAAGTTACAGCTGAATGACGACAAAAACAGAAGTTCTTCTTGCTCCTCCCAAACTCCAAGATCATCCATTTCTTCCTTCTTCCATTAGTATGGGAAGTTGTGATAATCAGCTCTCATCCCAGTCTCGTAACCTCGGTGTGACTTTTGAGTCCACCCTTTCTTTCAAGCACCACGTGTCTAATGTTTGTAAGGCTGCCTATCTGGAAATACATACGATCAGTTCAATCAGACACTTCCTTTCCACTGAAGCCACAAAAAAAAAAACTCTGGTTTGTTCCCAAGTTCTCTCAAGGGTGGACTGCTGCAACAGTCTCTTGACTGGCTCACCAAGTTTACCTACTCAATAAACTGCAGAAGGTTCAGAATAGCGCTGCCAGGCTTGTTTGCAAAGCATCTAAACGTCAACATGTCACTCCTCTGTTGCAAAGCATCTAAACGTCAACATGTCACTCCTCTGTTTAGTTTTGCAAAGCATCTAAACGTCAACATGTTACTCCTCTGTTGTACCCGAAGGAGAAGAGAAACAGATAGGAGCCAGCTTGTAGTCAATTCGACTGTGGATTGGAAGCCAGTGGACGGACTGCAACAGAGGAGTGACATGTTGACGTTTAGATGCTTTGCAAACTAAACAGAGGAGTGACATGTTGACGTTTAGATGCTTTGCAACAGAGGAGTGACATGTTGACGTTTAGATGCTTTGCAAACAAGCCTGGGACCAACTGTCTGGAATACACTTCCCATCAGTGTCAGACCCCTACTTCCACCCTCTTCATATCTGCCGTCAAAGCAAACTTCTTTCAACAGTCGTAACCTCCCCCCCCCCCCCCCCCCACACACACACACACACACTTCCCAGTCTACTTTCCGAATGCCTGAGTGGGTTTTTGCGTGCATGCGTGAGTGCCTGGTGGTTGTGAACATGTGCGTGCAGGCTGTGTTAATGTGAGCGCTTGCGTGCGTGCATGCGTGTGTCTGTGAATGTGGGTGTGTGATCAAGCGTGAGCATGCGTGCACGCGCGCTCCCGCGCGCGCGCATGTATGTGTGCATGTGTGTGTGTGTGACCCACTCAGGCATTCGGAAGGTAGATTGGGAAGTGTGTGTGTGTGTGTGTGGCAAAAAACTTGTAAAGCAAGGAATGAATGGTAAGATTCTCCAGGTGATTGTAAACATGTACCATCAAATTAAATCGTGTGTTTTCATAAGCGGTAAAAATCTGATTATTTTAGTAGTTATAGAGGAGTGCGGCAAGGAGAAAAATTTGTCTCCGGTTCTTTTTTCTTTGTTTTAGAATGATCTCGAACAATATATTTCCGATCACAATTGTACCTCGTTAAATATTGATTTAGGTCTTCCTGATGCAGACTTAAGCAGTTATCTTTGTTTATTTTTGCTTTTGTATGCTGATGACACTGTTTTGCTTGCTACCTCATGTGATGCTTTGCAAAAGCTCTTACTGCGCGTTTAAAGAGTATTGTACTGGATGGAAACTAGCTGTTAATGTACAGAAAACTAAATTTGTGATATTCAATGGACGTAAGAATAATAAACACGTGTTTAAATTTGGTAACGAAGTCATTGAAATAGTAGATAGTTTCAAATATTTGGGAATCTGTTTAAGTAGATCTGGTAAATTTCATAAATGTAAAAAAAAACATAGGCATGATCAAGCACAAAGTGTAATGTTTTTCATTACTCCAAGTCGCTCGAAATCAAAAATTACCCGTGAATATTGTTTTAGATCTATTTGAAAAGATGGTTGTACCTGTGCTATTATATGGCTGTGAAATGGGGTTATGAAGATATCAAAATCATAGAAAGCTTGCAACTTAAGTTCTTAAAGCACTTACTCCAACTTAATCGCAGTACCATGACAGAGTTTTTATATAGGGAACTTGGGATTTATCCGTTGTCTGTGCAAATTAAAACCCGAATGATCCGATTCTGGATCTCACTAGCAACTCAAACGGATAAATATTCGAGTAAAATGTATTGTGTTTTATATGACTTGTATAAAAATGGGTATTTATATGTCTGGGTGGATAAAGTGTATACAAAGCATTTTTGTAGAAACAGGCTGTGATTGTATTTGTGAAACACAGCAGTTTTCTAACAAAAGATCGTTATGTAGAAACATTTCTTTATCTTTGAAAGATAACTATGTACGTTCGTGGAATAGGGTGTTACATTCAAGTAATAAATGCCTATTCTATAGAAATTATAAAACAGATTTCAAACGTGAAAATTACATTGAACAATTACCTGATCTATATATATTTCCCTTAATTAAATTCCGATGTAGTAATCACAAACTCATGATTGAAGTAGGAAGAAGACTTGGTCTTGCCCGCGAGGAACGCTTTTGTAAAGATTGTAAACAAGATGTTGGAGACGAATTTCATTTCATTATGGAATGCCCAAAGTATGAAAGTTACGAGTACGTTTAATTCCCAGAAAGTATACGAGTGTGAAATCTTTTTACAACCTGTGCAGACTATTCTCGGCTGGCAAGAATGTTCTGTTAAAATTGAGTAAATATTTAAAATTCAGCAAAATGGTGTAAGTTTATGATGACCAGCCTGCTCTATGTTTAGTGATTATACCATTACGCCTTTAATACACATAAAACACTTCCTGCATTTTGCTTAGTCATTTTGTGTCATGTTGAAGTGGATTACATTTTTTTTTTTCTTTTGTTTTTATGTCCTCCATACCCCCAAAGGGGTGACAGGATAATTAAATTAAATCTTGAATCTTGTGTGCGGGGTGGGGTGGGGGAGTGCTTACGTAATTGTTTGTACATTAATGTGGTGTATTTGCACTATGTTCCTTGGTTTTTCAGATCAGAGCCCTATTTTTTAGAGAATGGGCGCTATTTAAATTAACATTATTATTATTATTATTATCATCATCATCATCATCATCATCATCATCATCATTCTAAACTAGACAGCATTGCACAGCACTGCACTGCGCTGCGGAACACCCCACAAATCCTGTATCGTGTTGCAGGCAGGCAGCTGTTCTACGCATGCGAACTGACAAATGCAGTCGGACTACTACAAGGCCATGGTCTTCAACTCCATCACCAACAACAAGGACGGCCACTACGACACACAGACCGGAGTCTTCACCACGCCTTATGCAGGTCTCTACACATCTTCACGGCCACGTTGGCGAGTTCGATCCTGTCGCTCAGCACCCATGTGTACGGACACATCATGGTCGATGACATGGTGGTCAGTGAAGTGCGGGGCGGCGTTAGCGGAGGATCGGCGTGTGTCCCAGTGTTTCTGGAACCGGAACAACGGGTGTGGCTCAAAACCGTGCGACGCCATGAACTACGAGTCCAGCTCAGTTCACAGCAGTTTCAGTGGCACGTTAGTGTTGATGTTTCCATGAACGCTTTGAGTGTTGGGGACGGTGTTGTGTGTTAGGGACATCACCGATGTTGTTTTCTCGTCTCGGTGCCTTTTTTCCCCAGGTGTAACGTGGTGAAACGGCCCCCCTTCCCAGTTTCACTCCCGGGAGTCAGTCTGGTACTGTCCCAGATTAACTCCCGGGAGTTGATCTGGGTTTGCGCCAAATCAGCCCCCCAACAGGACTAAAACAGCCCCCTGGGGAAGTTAATCTGGCATTGGCCCAAAACCCCCCCCCCCCCCCCCCCCCCCCCCCCCCCCCCCCCCCCGCCCGAGGAGTTAAACTGGACCTGGCCCAGAACAGCCCCCCTAAGACATCTGGGGAGTTAATCTCGCACCGGACTGGAACTGCCACCCACTGGAGAGTTAAACTAAACCTGGCCCAGAACAGCCCCCTCCCCATCCTGGGGAGTTAATCTGGCACCAGCCCAAAACAGTCCCCCTAGAGAGTTAAACTGGACCTGGCCTAGGGTACCCCCCCCCCCCCGCCCCCTCCCCCCGCCCCCTCCCTCTTCTGGGGAGTTAATCTGGCTCGAGCTTGGTACAGGCCTCCCTGGAGAGTTAAACTGGCCCTGGCACAATACCCCCCACCCCTTCCCCCTCCTGGGGACTTAATCTGCACCAGCTCAGAACAGCCCCTCTGGAGAGTTAAACTGGACCTGTCCCAGAACAGCTCCCCTCCAGGGGAGTTAATCTGGCACTGTCATGGAACAGCTCCCCCCCCCCCCCCCCCCTGGAGAGTTAAACTAGACAAGGCCCAGGACAGCCCCCCATCTTGGGGAGTTCATCTGGCACTGTCATGGAACAGCCCCCCCCCCCCCCCCCCCCCCCCCCGGAGAGTTAAACTAGACAAGGCCCAGAACAGCCCCCCATCTTGGGGAGTTCATCTGGCACTGTCATGGAACAGCTCCCCCTGGAGAGTTAAACTAGACAAGGCCCAGAACAGCCCCCCATCTTGGGGAGTTCATCTGGCACTGTCATGGAACAGCCCCCCTGGAGAGTTAAACTAGACAAGGCCCAGAACAGCCCCCCATCTTGGGGAGTTCATCTGGCACTGGATCAGAACGGTTCCATTGGAGCGTTAAACTGAACATAATCTGGAACATCCCCCCCCCCCCCCCCCCATCCCGGAGAGTAAATCTGGCACCAGCCCAGAACATCCCCGCTGGTGAGTTCAACTGGATCTGGCCCAGAACAGCCCCCCTACTGGGGAGTTTATCGGGCACCGGCCCAGGACAGAATCCTGGAGAGTAAAATTCTCTGTATGTTTAGCGTGGTACTGGGTAAGAAAGGTGTGTGACTGTGAGCTGTTCTGGACCAAGTCCAGTTTAACTCCCCTGGGGGGGGGGGGGGGGGGGGGGGCTATTTAGGCCGGTGCTAGATTTACTCCCCAGGAGGATGGGAGGAATAGGGATAGGGATGGAGATGGGGGCTATTCTGACATAGGTCCAGGTGAACTCTTCATGGTGGCTGTTCTGGACCAGTCCTCCCAGAATAATTCCCCGAAACGGGGAGTGGTGCTGTTCTGGGACAGGTCCTGTTTAACTCCTGAGGGGGTGGGAGGTGGGGGGGGGGGGCAGTTTTAGACCAGTGACAGATTAACTCTCCATGAAGTGGGAGGGGGGGGGGGGAGTGGGTAATTTTGGGCACGTCTAGTTTGTTAAGGGCTATTGCCAGATTAACTCTCCAGGGTGGGCTGTTCCGGGCCAGGTGCAGTTTAACTCTCCTGGCGGGCTGTTTTGGGCTGGTGCCAGATTAACTCTTTAGGCACTAAGAGTGGTGGAGGGGTGGGGGTGGGGGCTGATTTGGTGCAGATGAGGTTTAACTTCCCAGTGGGGCTGTTTCTGAGCCAGTGCCAAATTAACTCACCAGGAGGAGGGGGGGGGGGGGGGGGGGGGGGCGGAAGAGGGTAGATGGGGTTTGCTGTTCTGGGCCAGGTGCAATTTACCTCTCTCCCCCAACTTTCTTTCAGTCTCTCGCTCACTCTCTCACTCTCCTTGCTCGTCTGTCTGCCTTTTTGCTTGTCTGTCTGTTTGTCTCTCTTAATCTCTCTCTCTTTCTCTCTCTCTTTGTTTGTCTCTCTGTCTATTTGTTTATCTATGTCAGTGTCTCTGTCTCTAGTGTCTCCCCCCCCCACTCCCTCTCTCTGTCTGTTTTTCTTTTTCTTTTACCCCCCCCCCCCCTCCTCTCTCTCTCTCTCTCCTTCTCCCCCCCCCCCCCCCCCTCCCTCCCCCCCTCTCTCTGCATGTTTCTAGTCAATTTTGTTTACTATTGTTAGTGTTTATCAAAGACAGATTGGATTAACAGGCTTTTATGTTAGCTTATGTTAGCCTAAGATTTTTATTCTTGTCAAGTAAAGTTTTCAAGTGTCATATGTCAAGTGTCTCTCTGCAGTGTGTGTGTGTGTGTGTGTGTGTGTGTGTGTGGGGGGGGGGGGGGGGCAGTCCTGGCATAAGGCCAGAATGACCCACCCCCCACTCCCCACCTTCTATTTTTTAACTCCCCGGGAGTCAATCTGGATCAACATTTCTTGATCGAAAGTAACTCCCCAGGAGCTAGTTTAGGCACGTGCGTATTTTCGCTCTACCCACCGGAGGAAACACTGCACTGCTGCCGAATCACTTAGGTGGTGTTCAGGGGCACCTGTACTGATCTACTGATCCAGCATACACAGGATACCGCCTACTAAACCCCATGCTGACGATAATTGTTTAGTCGTGGAGCCATCAAGAGTGAGAGCTCTTCCTCCGGAGGGCGCCACAATGACCGTCCAGCGACAGTTCCAATGAATTTGCCGATACCGGTAAACCTGGCAGAACCAAACCAAGGGCAGGTAAGTGGAGACATAACTTTCGCCTGAGTTCGCCATGATAGCAGGGTATTAGGTGCCACTGAAATCTGAGGCTTTCTTTTGATGCTGATCGATGTGAGTGAGGATGATCAAGATGATGCTAAGGAGTGTACTTTCTGGTCTGAGACTGCATGGCAGGGCTGTGCTCTGTGTGTTTACTTTCATAGTATATCGCGGCGTCAACCAGGCCTGAGAGATACAGACACCTGCAGCGCTGGTCAGAAAATTTGAGCAACACTCTCAGAGACACACCCATCAAGTGAATGAAACTCGACTGTGCTGTCACAATCTTCCCAACTCAGTTCATAGCCAACCCAGGCCTGGGTTGGATTCATCGGGAAACAAACAAAACAACAAAAAACAAACAAAAAAGAAAAAACTACAGGACAAATTTCTTGGCATAGGCCGGGCAGTGCGAACCAACATTTTCGCCACCGTGGTGAAGTGGTTAGCGTCGCGGACTCTACCTGGGAGGCCGTAGGCTCGCTCTCCCTTCAGAGCTATTTTTGAGGGATTCTTCTGCCCTCGACTAGCTCCTGTCCAGGGCTGATTTTGCTGCGGACAGAATTAGGAAGACTGGAACACATGACACACATCGAAACACTACTCATGACAATCGCACTGTATTGTATTGTACTGTGCTGTATGGTATTGTGTTGTACTGTGCTGTACTGTATTGTACTGTACTGTGATGTATGGCATTGCAGTATAGTATTGTATTGAACTGTACCGTACTTTATTATATTGTTCTGTACTGTGCTGTATGGCATTGTAATGCACTGTATGGCAATGTGTTGTACTGGATGGCATGGTTCT
>JADBJO010010251.1:32500-50000 GCA_016801955.1 Conus betulinus
TAACATTTGATCTTGAATCTTCTGTTCTTCAACAGCTGCTTGAAGTGACATAGTGTTTTTTCGTCCTCCTCTTCAAAAGAATCGGATGCCAGACGCAGAACAGTCTTTTTATCTTGTTCACTTTTCTCGCTCACTGGACTGCTGTCTTTACTTGACGACACAGAAGTTCGTTGAGATTTTCCGGCGGAAGGATTGCCTTTACGCATAGTCCATCACAAAGTGTTCAAATAAGAGAAAACAAATGTCACTGAAGGCAAGCACAGGTAACGACACCCTCACATCTTAAGGTTGTAAAACCACTCACGCCTAGCCAGCTGTCCGCACATGAATTCCATTCTGCGTTCTGTTTTCTCTTCTGCACGAAACTACTCCATTACACTAGCACAACAAATATACCACCACAATCTATGGATGATTCTGATGTAAAGCCTTTTGAAGTGAATTAATTGACGTTCACTGAATCACTTAACTGGTCCCTTTTTTTTTTTAGCAAAGCGCAGTGTCCGCCTCTTGACAATCTGATTATTTATTTAGGGCAGACTGCTGTCACTGAAGGTGAACCTCAGTGAACGGGGAATCAGCAATAAGCAGGATTAGAGTCATATCACTGAACGGGGAATCAGCAATAAGCAGGATTAGAGTCATATCACTGAACGGGGAATCAGCAATAAGCAGGATTACAGTCATATCACTGAACGGGGAATCAGCAATAAGCAGGATTACAGTCATATCACTGAGCAGGCATAGAAGATATCAAAAAAAAAAAAAAAAGACTCCTTCAAAACAAACACCAAAAAAACCAAATTACAAAGATTTCAGGGGCTGTTATTACGAAATTTTCCCAGTAGCTGACAACAGTTGAACTTGAAGTAACAGCGTAAGAGTAAGGAACACACATCAAACAAAGTGCTAAAAACCCTGTGTGCCCTACACAAAACCATTCAACAACTCACATAAGCAGCCAACAACTAAAACAAGTCATAGAAATAATCCATGCCCTGCCCGATTTCCCAGATGGAAATGCCAAGTTCCGAGCTCCGCTGCCAGTTTCAGTCGCTTGTACAGGGACAGCAGTGTGGGGTAGTAGATGACATGCTGCCCCAAGGAAGACCTGACAAAAACCACAGCTGCCATTAATGACAGGGATCTGTTAACAGCGGTCAGCGTGTACTGGGACAAGATAGAATGGGGGATTTCAAAAGCTGATCTCACCACCGAACCAAATGTTAAAAGAGGATTTCAAACGAACCAGAAATCCCACCAACAAAAAATTATCATGTCCGAGCTTTCTCCTCTCTAAGGTCTGGACAACAATCATAGCCAAAACAATATTTTCATCCATGTCACATTTACATCCAAATTCTGCATGGTCTGTAAGTTCTGAATGGCTTCAGTGATCTGTTCTAGCTCATGCCATATTTCCTTGAACATTCTTTACAGTCCATATATTTTGAACAGCTTCAATAATCCTTTTTAACAGACAATGTTCGGAAACCTGTATGACAGGTAATCTGTGGCACTGCCATTTTCATAGAACGAATGCCACTGGTGACGTGCCTGCAGCAACTTGGCCCCATCAGTCAGCTTAACGATTCAATCACAGGGAGAAATGCTAAAACATGGATGTAAAACAGCGTGCCTGTAATCCAGATAGTCTTGATCGTTATTCTGGAGTGTGCTTCAAATAAAAGATCTATTGCTTTCTAGAAACAAGCTGTGAACAATGATTGATATCAATAACAAAAATAACAAAACAGAGAAACAGTGAGAGAGATCAAAACTGACAGACACAGCCAACAATACATGTAAATGAATAAAAAAACACACACACACGAAAATAACTAAACAATAAACAGCGGAGACAGACAGTGGCCTAGCTTGCTACACTATCTGGCTTCAAACCAAGTTTTAACCTGACTTACTTAAACTCGAAGATGTGCTCTGCTGACTCTGAGTCCCACGGATACTTGGCTTCTGCTTTTTGAGAACTTCAACCAACCTGCACAAAAAGCACCAATATGTGAATGAACAGCATAGTATGACGGACCACAATACGGGGTTTAAACTTTGAAGAAAAGCATAAACAACAACAAACTTTTTACACACTTCCAGTACCCAACTGGATAAAATTCCAAACTCAATATATACTGAAGACTGTTGATAACTCACTTTAAGACCTGTCTGTGTATGACCTCTTAAAACATGGACTGTCTCTTTTGATTGACAAAATCAGAATTTACTCGTTGGAACGCTACTTGAAAAGTTAAACTGTAAATGTACTTGAACACTGCCTCCTTGGCTCAACCACAGATTCGTTGACACTCTTGTCATTTCTGCTTCTCTCATTTTACAGTTATTTCCTTAGTTACTCGTTTCATCACTTCCGGTAAGTTCGACGACAATGTTTTCCAAGCACGCACTGTTCCGATATTGTCTATTGTTATCATACTCATCTCTGTCTTTTTATAAAAAAAAAAAAAAAAACAAAATTCAAAAAGTCTATGCAGTGATTGTTCCTTCTTCCAGTGTTCTCAGCAGCAGTGTGGGTGAAGCTCCTCTCTTGGTAAGGCAGTCCGCTAACTATTGATGTGTGTCAGACCATTTCACCTCTTTCACAATGCCTTTCTCCACCAAGTTGAAACACATCTTTGTCCAGTATCTTCCACTTCACTGTAGACATGGTTTCTTTGCCAGCTCTTCATTTCTTCTTGTTTGGCTTTCTCAAAGCAAACTCCTTCCATCATCATGACAGTGTCTTCGGAGCACAATGCCAAGTCACACTCTGCAGATGATACAACAAGTTTTGTTGACCTTGGTTAAGTCCATTGACATTCTTTCACTTTCATATTCTTTTGGTTCTGTGCACTCAATGTTGTACCCAGTTTTGTTTCTCCCAGTTGATTTTCCAGCTTTATTATCTTAGCAGATATGCGCATTCCATTGTCTTTGTGTTCATATGAAATCTGGCCTGGTTTGAGTTTCTTGAAATCAATGTCTTTGTGTTTCTTTAATTTGTTTCATTCATTTCATCTGATTCAATGTCTGATTCTGTATCAAAGTCTGGTAATGTTTCTGTTCAGCTGTTCTTTGTGTGTTGTCTTCCTCTTCACAAGCCGATCTGGTATACTGTGAGCTTTTGTTCTCCTCATAACTGTTGCTTGTGAAAGACTGTGAGTTACACTCAGCTTCAGGGTTGTTTTTTCTTCTTTCACTTTTTCTTAACCTAGTTTGATTGATGTACTCGGACTAGAGTTCCACCATGACGCACAAAAAATCACGCTTCCATCTTGTCCTATCACATTTCCTGGTCCCTTCCATTCTTCATTATTTGGGTGCTTGTAGTACACCTTGTCTCCCATCTGATATACATCATATGAGGATCGTGTCTGTGCTCTCAAAGCTCTTCTCAGTCTCTCTGAACTTTCAGCTTCTGTGAAATGCCTCTCTGGCTGCATGCATACCATTGATGTGTTCTCCAACTGTCTTGCTTCTGGTGGTGCCTTCCAGAGCAGGCAAATTGTCATTGACTACAGACAGAAAGTTTGGATTTCTCACATACACCAGCTGATAGGGACTGAAGCCGTGGATGTTGACCATGCTATTCTTGGCTGCCAGTGCCCAGCACACAGTGCTGTCTCCCAGTCCAGATCTTTCTTGTCAGACATGATTTTCAGCAGAATGTTGGAAAGGATTTGGTTGTGACGTTCCATCAGACCATTGCTCCACGGGCTGTAGGCTGCTGTAGTTTTCACTTCAATGTTGAAGTTTTTTTCGCACATGTCATGGAATTCGTCATTGCTGAATTCTCTGCCATTGTCGCTTATCAGTAATTCTGGTGGGCCATGCACTGCAATCCAGTACTTCATGAAGTTGTGCACTATGACTGATGACTGTTTGCTTCTGATTATTGCAGCAGCACTGAATCTAATAACCTGGTCAATCATGTGAAGGTACCAGACATTTTTTGCCAATCTCATGAAGATCAACAGCCACTGTTTGATTGTAGTCGTTTGCCAAAGGCATTCCTGCTGACGGTTTTGGCAGCATTTTTTTCTGTGCTGAGCACATACGTCACACTCCTCTACCAACTTTGTCATTTTCTTGAACAAATCTATGTCTTTGACTCCTGCATTCTGCATTAACTTCTTCAAATTCTCTGCTGAAGCATGCCCAAAGTGTTTGTGAAGTTTCAGAAGTGATTTTGTTTGTTCTTTTTCATCTAGATTTTCCAAGGTCAGCAGGATTTCACCATCGTTTTGCATCGCTCCTTTGTTTCCGACAATGTCAATGCAATAATGTCCAGCTGAAGTGTAGTTTAGCTCCACAGGTTGTTGAAACATCGTGGCTTTGTCATTGGACATATCCAAAACAGTTCCTGCTTTCTTCAAAGAATCCTTGCTCAGCAAGAGAGGAAGTTCTATATCCACAACTTCTGTTTCAATGTTACACTTTGTCTTGTCAAACTGAGCTGGGATTGTCGCACTCATGTATGAGTGCACTTGAGCAACATCTTCGAATCTGAAAATCTTTGTACTTGCCTTTCTCTTGATGACTTTCTTTTGATCTTCTTGTAGTCTGTTCACATACTGCTCATACCATTTCTTGCCACAGACAGTTTTGGTACATGCTGTATCAGTAACTGCACAGCCGTAAGATTCTGTCATCAGTATCTCATTCCCTGTTCTGTGTTCTTTAGTGAATAATGCCAAGTTGCACTGTTCTTCACATTCTTCATAATGTTCAATGTCAGTGTCTGTCATTCTCACTTCTTCTTTGTGTGGGCATTGTTTGGCCCAGTGAAACACTGACTGGCACACAGCACACTCTTTGTTCTCCTTCCATTTCTGTCCAGTGGGTTAGAGCCTCTTGGAACTTTGTTCTTTGGCCATGTTCTTTGATCACTCGAACTGAGTGGATATGGAAATCTATTTCCTCTGTATCTTGTACTGTTCTTTGTAATGTACTTCCAGTGCCTATGGGCCGTCCACTGACGTCATGCATTTTTCTTGAATTTTTCATTACTATTCCTACAAAGGACTGAAATAGAGTGTGCGTAGTAAGCCTTATATGTCTGCAGTATTAAAATGATATGCAAATGACCACACGTGAGGGGAAAGACCATTTTTTCTCATCACTGACTGGATGACAGCCAGCGCTTTGTCTCGCTTGCAAAGATGGCAGCGCAACCTTCGACGAGCGTAGCAACCAAATCAACGTACTTACACAGCTGAGCGGGCTCTGCTAATCATTTTTGACAAAGATAATAATCTTTTATTCAGCGACTCACTCGAGCATGAAGGTGAGATGATGATAGTGATGGAATTGCCGACCATATTCGTCAGTTATTGAGTCGTGCTGTGCGATCTCAAGAGTGTGTTCAGCTGACTGGTTACCAACATCGAACGAGCTAGCCTAGTGTGTACTCTGCACTGTGTGCGAGTGGCCAGCGACGTGTTTAGTCAGTCAGCACGAGAGGGGAGCGCGGCCTGCTCGCGGCGTGACATGGGCAGCAGGAAAGGTAGGGGAAGAAGAGAAGGAGTGAAAGAGAGGGTTGAAGTCCAGCAAGGGGACGTGGTGGGGGGGGGGGGCGTGGTCGTGAACTGACCTGTCTGTATGAGGTGTGAGCATCTGGATAGACTTCTAGACTGTTTTACTTTCATTTACAGGTTTAGTGTGACAATACAAACTTTATTTTCAACGTTTTTTTGCTTTGTGTTCTTTTTTGGATGTGAAGCTGTAGTGGTAAATACATATGTTTTGATTGTGCAAAAAATGTCTATCCAAATCTAAATGCCTAAATATTTTTTTATGATCAAAATTAAAACAAAGAAGCCCAGATTCAAAATCTCCATTCAATTTCTTTCAAAAATCATATATATTTCATTTTTATATCTTTTGTAGTTTCTGAGCTAGAATTTTTTGTTAATTATTACCCCCAAATCATTAGATTTCCCTGACTTCTGCAGCGTTGATCTCCAAAGCTCTCACTCGAGCTTGTCCCATTAGCAATAACGTAACCACTAATGCTTGTTTCTCAGGCTTCACGTCTGTCACAAGCTTCCAAACTTCAAGTTCGTTTTTTCCACATCTCATATACTTTGTCCAGTCCTAGGCTTGGTGGTATTTCAAAGTTTTACACCATACTTACACTCTGCTACCATGAAAAGTTAAACTGTAAATGTACTCCGAACACTGCCTCCTCGGCTCGACCACAGATTCATTGACAATCTTGTCATTTCCTCTTCTTTCGTTTCCAAGTTATTTCCTTAGTAACTCATTTCATCACTTTCAGTTAGTTCGACAACAATGTTTTCCAAGCATGCACTGTTCTAATATCGTCCATCATTATCACTACTATTAACAGGGCTCAATTTTTTAAGAATTGCCAAATAATTCAAAAGTTATTTCTGTTTGAAACGGAATTCACTTCCAATTACACAAAACTGTTTTCTTTCTTTGTTTCGTTTTTTTTTTTTTTTTTCCCACACAGAAGCATCAAATGCACAAACTTTATGAACCAAAGATTTTTTTTTTTTTTTTTTTTACAGTTTTAAAAAGGGAACTTCAGTTTCTCCAAACTTTTCTAAACTTTTGTTATGACCACACAACCCTTCAACAGAACTCTGACACTGAACATTCCATCCAAGTCTCACCTGAAGGTAAAGCGGACTGAGCAGAAAACAGTGTAATCAAAGAACCTGTTACATTTTCATTCAATGGGGGCAGAATGTCCGTAAAGGTCACCGTTCCTAAAACCTAGAATGGCTCTCAGCACTAATGGTCTTCCCCAAACTCCAGCACTCACTGCCTTCCCCTTAAAACCCAACATGGCTCCCAATGCTCATTGTCTCCCCCTAGACCCAACATGGCTCCCAACACTTGTTCACCCTATCACTTATCCCAGAGTCTTGAAGATTGTTGGGGTGCATGGAAGACTTCGCAACCAGCTTCCTTCTCCCAGTTCTCAAATGCTCTCAGGCCATTGCTACGTGTGAGGCCAGTCCTTGCACTGATGTTGTTCTCCCATCTCTTTTTCTCTGTCTTCCTCTCCTTCTGCCTCCCCAATTGTTCCCTGTAGAATGGTTTGGGCAAGTCCTGTTGATCTTGATACATGACCATACCATCTCATTTTCCTTCTTTTCACTGTGGACAACAGGTCTTCGTATGGTCCAGTGACTTGCCTTGCTCTGGTCTGGACCTCCAAGTTGGTAATGAGGCCTTTGTATGAGACACTTAACCCTCTTCAGCATGCACTTATCTGAGCTTAGTTACACAGGAAACCGTCGGCAAGGTAAGTAACTCCGTAATTTGAACATGGTTACCCAATTAAAAAATTAATTTAAAAGAGAGGAAAGGAAATAACGAAATGAAAATAATTTTAAAAATTCCTACGAATACATATGTTGCTATATCGTAAGTTTGAAGAATGTCACATGAGCCATTTACTCGGAAATAAAAAAAAATCTTCTTCAGAACTTTCTTCCGAATTGTTGTTCATCATACCTGGAACTTCATCCCAGTCGAAATCTAGGTCACTCTAAGCTTCATTACCCAGCACTTTTCACTAAGTCTTATGCCGTAAATCCTACAAAACACAGTATCTCCATCACTAAATCTCATTATAGAACGGCAGAACTCAAGGTTAGCCACGGTGAAAAACGGCATTTCGACCTCAAAACTTAAAAAATTCGAAACTCGAGAAACCACGGCACGTATCGACTCGCGGTTTTTTTTTGCAAACGGAAGTAAATGGCTACAGGAAGAAGGAAGTCACGTTCTTGCGAGACTTCCTTTTCTACGAGAAACATGGCGGTGCCCATTGTTTGCCGTGTGTTTTTACCGGGGTGCTGGCGGGCGCTCAGCGTTCTAGTCTTTTCGCAGCAAATGTAATACCGCTCTGAAAGTCACTTTTCCCCAAAGCCAACTTGGTTTTGAACACTCGTTGCCTTGCTCTGAACCTGAAATGACTTCCAACTCTCATTCTCTTCTACCCACACCCAAGACGGCTCAACACACTGTCCTTCACCCTCTAAACTCAACATGGCTCCCAACACTCAGCCGCCCCCTAACACCTAACATGGCTCCTTACATTCATTGTTTCCCCCCTGACATGGCTGCTATCACTCAATGTGCTCCCTCAGAACCAACATGGCTACAACCACTTACCGTCTTCTCCCAAAACCCAACATGGTTTTCAACATTCACCCTCTTCCCTTCAAACCCCACGTGCTCCCGCTAGTCACTGTCTCTTCCCAAAACCAATATGGCTCTCAAGCCATACCATCTTTCCTCAAAAAAACACAACATGATTCCCAACATTCTCTGTGTTCCCTCTCAAGCAAAGCCATGTCTGGTTTTCCCCTCAAACCAAACATGGCTCACAACACACATTTTCTCCCCTCCTCCCTCCCCAAAAGGCGATATGGTTCCAACACTCACTGTCTCCATCCTAAAAACCAACATGGCAGCCAACACTCCTTGTCCTCACCCTAAATGAAATACACCTCCCACCATTCTTTTGCCCACAATCCCAAAAGGGCTCACAACACTCTCTGTCACACCTCCCCCTCCCGCCCCCCCCCCCCCCCCCCCCCCTCCCCAAAACCAACAAAACTCTACCACTCAGCAGTTTCCCCTAAACCTAACACAGCATCCAACATTCACTGTCTTCTCCCAAACTCAATGTGGGCCCCAACACTCACTGTCTTCCCTTCAAACCCATCATGGGCTCCAAACTCTCACTGTACTGCCCCTAAGATCCAGCATGGCGCACAACGCTCACTGTCACCACCACCCCCACCCCCCCAACAAGACCCCCAACTAAATTAAAATGGCTCACAACATTCACTGTCTTTCCCCTAGAAACCAAATTGGCTCACAGCATTCAGTCGTCCCCCCACCCTCCCCACCCACCCCTTCACGCACTTCCCAAACTGGCTCATACTGCTCATCCTCTTCCTCTTCCGCCTAAAAACCCAGCATGGCTCCCAACGCCCACTGTCTACTCCCCACCCCAACATAGCTCACAACATCAATCATTCCCCCCACCCCACCCTACCCCTCCAAAAATCCAACATGGCTCCAAATATTATGTCTTCCTCCCAAAGCCCAACATGGCAGCAAACACTTATTGTCTTCCCCTGAACCATCCCAAGATCCAGTCTTCCCCCCAAAAACCTGATATGGCTCCCGACACTGTCTCCCCTAAAAACACCAAAATGGCTTCCAACACTAACCATGCCCTCCTCCCCCTTCCCCCCCCCCCCCCCAACAATAAAAAAGAGAAAACAAACAAACAAACAAAAAACCATGGCTCCCAATACTCACCTTCTCCCTCCAAAAACCCAACATGCTCCCCCACACACTCCCCCCCCCCCCCCCCCCCCCCCCCCCCCCTGCCATCCCCCTCCCAGCATGTCTTTTCACCAAAATCCACACAACTGCATCCACTCGCTGTTTTCCCTCTAAGTTAATATGGGTTCCTGATCTCACAGTCATCCACAGGAGCCAGACTGAGCATCGAGTTGTGTAATCATCCGATCTTCACTCCTTGCTCACTTCTGCAGCACTTTACCAAAGCACAACATCAGAACATGACAATTTTTTGCCTTCAACCTGGTAGATACAACACCTGCCTGCTCTTACTATGAAGTTGACACCAGATTATTTGACGTCGGTGTTGCCTGCTGGCATACCACAAATGTGAACAGTGCTCCATGGATTCCACTGCAACTGTTTTTTTTCCCTTTCTTCTCTGAATTTTTTTTTTTTTTTTTCCTGCTGAAAATGTTTTAAACCACCGATTCTCATCTCTACATTTCACAGAAACCCTCAAATTTGAAGGGCAACTCAGAGCCAAGCAACACTCACCGTCTTCCCACAAACCTCTAACACAGCTTCTATCACTATCAGTGTCGTCTCTCCTCCCCCCCCCCACCAGTGTCTCTCCCCCCCCCCCACCCCTTTCCGAAAATGCAGCATTGCTGCTCCCAACACTCACTGAGTTCCCAGGATGGGTTCCACCTTGGTGCCCACGATGTAGTGACTGCCGTAGAAGTTGAGGCCCAGCAGAATCTTGGCCCTGTGCTCCCGGCTGGCATCTGGCATCAGTGCCTCCACGCACTGCCTCATCCACGGGATGGGACTGTTGGGTCCTGGTCTGTAATGGAGGGTCACGCAGTCTGTCACCAGCGTGGGTGTTTCATGGCAGGTCAGTTGCAGACTTGTCAAAGGAAGCCCTCACTGTCTTCTTCACTCAACGCTATTCTTCTTGTTATTTGTCGTTGATTGTATGTCACCTTTCTTTCCTTTTCCATTTATCATATCATCTTTCCTCTAACATACCTTCTTTTTCGGTATGACTTTTCCTTTCCAACTGATGTCAGTTTTCTCATCATAATGTTGATTAGCAAAAGTAAAACAAAACTGTAATCGTAGCTTTGACGAGAATGATGGCGATTAATTCTGATGGTGCTAAGGGAGATCTACTTTAGAACAGAATACATCCTTAACCCCTGACAGTGTAAATGGTGTATGGTATATAATGAGGTGTGTATACATGGTGCTAGATGGAGTCTTCCTTCAAGTAAATTGTCTACAGCATGCAACTGGTTTTGAAAGAGAAATTAAAAAAGCCAACTGTTGCCTTCTGATGAAGCGACATATCCCCGTAATATCGGATTACTTATTCCCCTTTTTATGATTTAGAATAAAAAGATACACCCAAAGGTGGGACCTAGTGAAGTGAGGGGTGTATGTTTTTTGTTATTTGTTTTTGCTATTTGTTTAAAAAAAAATGTGACAAAAAGTGGCCCAAAATAAAAAGCAAACAAACAAAAAAGAAAATGAAGCTTGCTGGACAAAGCCAACCACTTTGCTCTTCTAAAATAAAATGAGTTTGTTTTTCAAAGTCAAAAACATTTAACTTCATGCAGACACTGAACAACAGAACTCATTAACTGAAGATCAGACAAATGAAGACAGCCACAAGTGCTAAATCAAGTGGATTTTTCCCCGAACAGGTATCTGCAGTCAGGACCTGTGCAGAGTTATCTTCTAAATGTGTCGAAACGGTTTTCTTCTGGATTTGTAAAAGTTACCATGTGTGTGTGTGTGTGTGTGTGTGTGTGTGCATGTACATGTGTGTGTGTGTGTGTGTGTGAAAAGAACTTGTGTCAGTTGTTGGATCATTACTGATTCCTTTCAATCAAATCAAATTTTAAACATGACAGTAATTCTGTATAGCCATCTCTTTTATTAAAAGGAACTGCATGCTGTTCACTTATCCCCCTCTTTAAAGGCTATGATTTGTGAAAAAAAAAAAAAAACAACTAAAAAACCAAACCAAAGCAAAACGAAATGCTCATAATTCAACAGATTAGACAGACAGACTCAGAACTGCATACATGCCCCTGAGGAATAGTCGTAGGTCATGAGACTGAAGAAGTCCACTTTGTTCATCATCAGACTCCTAAAGTCATCTTCCACAAACATGCCAGGAGAACCACTGCAAACACAGGATCATGGTCACAATCAACCACCACCATCACTTAACAACTACAGCGAACACCACAGTTCATCAGGATATCTTTATCAACAGTGTAATAAAGCTGTAACTTCTTCTGGCAACAGGGTGTCAACAAGGATGAGGATGAAGATGTTGGTGACGAATAGAACTGCTACAACAACTAAGATAATTGCGATAAGATGGTTTGGTCATGTCTACAGATTGTAGATACTGTAAACATACCACTTTCGCCTTCTTTCCCATTTCTTGACTATCTTGAATATACCGATATCCTCCCAGGGAAAGTGAGTTTTCACTTTATCGCAAATCTCTTTTTTTTTTTCCAGGCAAAGTGAAAGCATGATGGAAGAAGTGAAGAGGAGTGGAATAAAGACTGGTAGGGGAAGGTTACGGGTGGGTGGGTGGGCGGGTGAGGATTAGAAAATAGATGGAAAGGCTACGCACACATACATACATGCACGCACACACACACACACACACACACACACACACACACACACACATGCGCTCACATGCATGCACACACATTCACAAACATTCATATAAAAAAAATTAAACACCATACATGTACAGATGTATACCTCCACTCTTCCTTCACACACAGACATATACACACACACACACATATGACACAGACAAACACACACGGGTGTGCATGCACAAAGCAAACACACATACAAACCTTTCACACACTCACACAAGCACTTCCGCTTGAAGTGATCAGCATACTGTTTGTACACACATCAACTATGCTCACACTCTTACATGGAGCAAATGGCAAAAGAAAGGTGGGAAGGGGAGGTAATATGTGAAGTGACAGAGGCATGGCTAGCGAAATGAGAGAAAGGTTCCCGGATGGGTGTTGAGGCTGCTGAGAGCCAGGGTTCTTAAATAAGCAATTACAGCAGATTCCATACAGTTTCAGGGTGGGAACGTGGTGGGAAGGCCAAGGCAGCTCTGAGATCTATCCAGCCTGACGAAGGAGCCAACCAAGCTCCTCACCTTGGAACCATACACATTTCTCAGCTAACCCAGCCTGCTGTTAATAACCTGAAGCCCACTTTCAGCATGGAGCCAGTACACAGCACCATACATGCATCTTTTTTCTTGTCATCGTGAATCAGCCAGCCCAACATGTCTCCTCGCATTTCCGCTCTCCTCTACCTTGGCAACTACTTTGTCTCTCTCTCTCTCTCTTGTCTCGTCCTCATTCATTCTTCGTTTCAATTTCTATTTTCTCTTTTTGTTTCTCCTTTCTTTGGTTTTTGTTTTTCTGACAGTAAGTGTGGTAATGTTGCTCAAAAACGCTGTGATAACCGGTGTACTCAAAAGGAAAAGCAAATCAACTCTCACAAGACTCTTACTGCAGATACTGCCTCGTAGGCCAGCCAGTGAACATTACATCTCAGCCCTGCGTGGGTGGCTTCGGATGTTTTCGTTCAATGTATGATTCTGGTGTTAGCTTGCATGTGCACATGAAGAAGATTCAGCCATTTCTGTGCCATTTTGAGAAATTTCCATAGCCCTAAATCATGTTTCACACACAAAAAAGTTTTCCTGTCATCATCAAAGCATCCGTTTTGGCGAGGCAGGTAAGGATGATCTACGTGCTCACGTGATTTTTGCAAACATCTACACCAACCACTTGTGTTTTCTACATGGAATTATTTTTAATTCAGTCTTTTCTATGACTTTGATCATAATTCCATGGTTTTCCAGTCTTGGACTGTTGAAGCATTTTATTTCCTTTTTTTTTTTTTTTTTTAATGATTTCTATGACATGTATACTGCAGGTCTGTTCTTATGTTGACCAAAGCCAGTTACTAGGTGCTAACAGGACTCAGCCCTGCCTGAAGACTGACGGAGGGTTAATGTTCCAAAAGTCCTCTCAAGGGCAGCTAAGCCAGTATCATCAACTTCAAGATGAAAACCTGTCTGGAAGGACAACAACATCACCATGACACACAAGATCAGGATTCTGCATGGACTGATGTATGTCCATTGTCTTGTAGGAATGCAAGACAGGAACCCTCACCGTGCGTCTGGAAAGAACCGCTTGATACTACACATCACATACACTGATCATATCGCCAATGAAAAGGGACTCAAACATTCAAAACAAGATGATGTATTGACATGTTGATATGACAAGAACAGAAAACTGCACTGGGGGTCAAGATGAAATGCCTCGTTAAAACAATCACCCAGGGAACTCTTGAGGGAGGGAAGTTCAAAGGAAGACAGAAAAAGATGACAGACTGACAGTATTGCAGAATGGACAGAGAAACCGTTTCAGCGCTAGAGGAACCTGCTGAACAGTTCTTTCCCACTGCACGGCAGCCACTCCTGACAGAGTCATGGGGGTAGAAGACACATCACCCTCCAGGGATTAATCAGCAGATTGATCACTTTTCCAATTATGACCATCACAACCATCAACGAATCACAGAACACACAGACCTTACAACCCAATATCCAGTTACAAGACACATGACTCAGCAGAGACACAGACAGCGAGGTGACACAGACAGCGAGGTGACACAGACAGCGAGGTGCCACAGGCCGCGAGGTGCCACAGACAGCGAGGGGACACAGACAGCGAGGTGACACAGGCAGCGAGGTGACACAGGCAGCGAGGTGACAAAGACAGCGAGGTGACAAAGACAGCGAGGTGCCACAGACAGCGAGGTGCCACAGACAGCGAGGTGACACAGACAGCGAGGTGACACAGACAGCGAGGTGACACAGACAGCAAAGGTGACACAGACAGCGAGGTGCCACAGACAGCGAGGTGCCACAGACAGCGAGGTGCCACAGACAGCGAGGTGACACAGGCTGCGAGGTGACACAGACAGCGAGGTGACACAGACAGCGAGGTGACACAGACAGCGAGGTGCCACAGACAGCGAGGTGCCACAGACAGCGAGGTGACACAGACAGCGAGGTGCCACAGACAGCGAGGTGACACAGGCCGCAAGGTGACACAGACAGCGAGGTGACACAGACAGCGAGGTGACACAGACAGCGAGGTGACACAGACAGCGAGGTGACCTACTTGGCCTGCAGGGCGGGAGGAATGACCAGAATGATGGCCTTCTTGGCTTCGTGCATGGCGTCACTCAGGTGGCCCACGAAGTGGGCAAGCTGGCTGCAAACACGTGATAGATATGTATTGCTCACACCTGATCAATACATTTCACTCACAGTATGAAGAAACTTATGCCATTCAAAATATGATGACACATAACTAACAACATGACAAACAAATACCATTCAAAATGTGAAGACACACAGAACTCACAACAGGACGAACAAATACCATCTGTAAATATATATATATATATATATATATATATATATATAGCTCACAACATGATGAACATAGCTGTTCATAAAAAAAACACATATCACCCGTAACATAATGAACACATACTCTCCATAATACTAACTGAGATCACTAGCAACATGAGGCACATATACCATTTACAAAATGAACACAGAATACTTGTAACATGGTGAAGGCATGCAGGCTGTAACAGAAACACAAATCGCTCGCAATATCATGAATATGACAAAACCATATATCGCTAGCCATATGATGGACATATGCCATCAATCACACAAACATAGATCATTCATAACATGATGATACAAGCTGTTTATGACATAAACATAGATTGCTTGAAACATGATAGACATATGCCCTTCATGATAGTAAAACATATACACTGTGAATGTGTTCAGTTACTTCATTTGACAGTTCCTTTAATGTGTGTCAAAGTCATACTCTATGGCAACTATTCGGAGGACTTTATCTTTTTCACCCATAACATGGTTAAGCGACTGCAGAATCATATGTAGCTGAATCTCTAATAACTTAAATCTCTTGGCCACCTTTTCAATAATACTACAACTCAGCTAAGTGAGCCCAAAATCAAAACCTGAAAAATCCCCCATAAACTGAGATCTCCAAGTTCCCTCCCCAATGATCATGGAACATAATTAAGTAACTGCTGAATCAAAATCTGTCATAATTCCAAATACCTCAAATTTCCTGATCCCTTTTCTTGCTCATGTGAAAACAACAACTGGACCTCTGCCATAACTGAATGCATACTGAATACACCATCTGAATCAGTTCATGAGTGAACAACAAAATATATGATTTAAAAGGGAAAAAAAACAAAATACTTGGTAAGCACTGAAAAAATTTACTTCCCATTTTTTTTTTTCTTTTTTTTTTTTCTAATATGACAAGGGAAAATTAAAGAATTGTCAATAATTCGGATCACTAAAAATTTTACATTAAACCGACATACAAAACTTGTTACTCATAACAGTAACTTCACAGTGGTAATGTCCTGTGAAAACCTGTTAAAAAAAAAAAAACATGTATAATTACATGGTATTTTGAGAGAGAGAGAGAGAGAGAGAGAGAGGGGGGAGAGAGAGAGAGAGAGAGAGAGAGGAGAGAGAGAGAGAGAGAGAGAGAGAGAGAGGGTAGATTGCTACTACAAATCATAAATTCAGAGGTTCATAAGCATTCCACTCTACCCTGAATTGCGATAATTTGCAACATACACAGGCTACATATCTATCAGCAGTGTGTATCTCCCTTGAAAAAAAAAAGAAGAAAAAACATGTAACAGTAAAAGCAACCCTGTAACATCTGTGTTTTTATACACAGAGCTTGACCAGCAAGACATCATCAACAGAAATGCCATGTCGCAATCCTAACAAGACTAATTCTTTAATACAGGGAATATCCTCTAAGCAAATATGATTAAAGAGTGACAGCTAGTCGAGCCAAACAAGCTGGATACCAAGATGCAATGTTCTTCTTCCTGAATGGATCTTGAAGCTGTCAAGTGATCCTGGGTCACATCATAGAGCCACATCACACTCCTGGGCTCGCACACATCTCTTCACCAGGTTTCTTTCACAGAGGTTCAGTTGTCGTTCTGCTATCCAGTTTGCAACATCCAACTGAACAGATCCTTGATACACAGCTTCATCCAAATCAGCACTAAAATGTGATGGGATTTTCTTTGGACCACCTTTGTTTTCCGCCAGCTTTGGTTACAGTGGTTTCTGCAGTTCTTGCACAAATTTGCTAACAAATCTAAAAAAAAAAAAAAAAGAAACAGACAGACACAGGTGAGAACATGATCTCCTCGGCAGAGGTTTACAAAGACACCTGATTCTTTGTTGCTGTAATGTTCACAGGTGTGTGTAAAGCAAGGTGAGAGGTGGAATGAATGGTCACTTCAAACTGCATTTCATTCCTGGCTTCAACACAAAGTCCTTTCGGATGGCTGGCATGACTGGTCAGCTGAACCACAGTGACAGAACTTCACAGACTACAATGCATTAATGTTAAACATGGTAGAACCTGGATACGCACCTCTTCATGTTGCCCCCAAGCTGGGACCAGATTTCTATCACCGCTCCTGGAAATTTCTTCTCCTGAATGAGAAAAAACAACAACAGATATTTACACCTTGCTGATAGCCATTTCAGTGTCAATAGGCAACAATCATAACTAAAAAAAAAAAAAATCAATTATTTTTCCTTACAGATATCAGAAAGTGCTGCACACCTGGTGGCTATATCGTATATCATACACCAGTGAGCATAGAGCCCTCTTGTGTGTGACATATACCATAGCATTAATCAACCAAACTGAATTACAGAACACTATACACACACATGGGGAGAGCTCACACTTCTGCCATGGTTGAACTGATCATGAGCTGCCTGTTGATGGTCAGTGCTGACAGGATTAAAAGTGCATATTCAGATCATTTACATTCAATACCAGTAAACAACAACAACAACAACAACAAATAAATAGCAAAAGAAAAGGAATGCATCTAAAGCCTCTATGTTACATTCAACTACCAGTAATACAAGACAACACATTACTACTAAAAAAAAAAAAAAAAAAAAAAAACAATTCGAGCTTGTGGAATA